>CACVCL010033902.1:0-22500 GCA_902729485.2 Mus minutoides | reverse complement strand
CATGCATAGTAGAGTGCACATGTCGCATGGTTAGAGCTGAAGCATCAGTGACATTCCATGATACATGCATAAGCACCGTCAGAGTCCAGACTCATGCTTGACTCGGGGTTCGGAAACCTTTCACTATTGTCTCTTTCCCCCTGATCCCCAATACTCTGTCGTGTGACCTCATACAGTCTACAGATGTCTTTTAGAGAGCTGTATGGAGCTAAGTTGGTGGCAGTACCATCAATCTTTGCTTAGGTTGATGCCTTTATGGTACAAGCACCTCCCAGGAAATCCTGTCACTCAAAGTTCCTGCCACCTCAGCGCTAACTCATGGAGAGCAAGACTTGTCTACGAAGCCTTGGAGGACAAACCACATTTTAACCAGAGCCCAGAACAAATGAACTGAGCCAACGAGCCACCTCTCAAGACAGAGCTGCATTAACTAGAGTATAACTTACAGGCAAATGATAGAGAATGAAGAATATTAAAATGAGTTAAACGTGTTTATTTCTTCTATTTCCATGTATGTATGTAGTGTACATATGTATATATGTGTGTGCTTTGTGCATATACATGTATGTACTCACCTCTAGAGACTCAAAAAGTTGCTGGAAGAATCACTGCTCTCTACTTTATTCATTGAGACAGGGTCCCTCAATCAAACCCAGAGCTCACCAATATGGCTAGTCCCATCAGTCAGACTGCTTTGGGTATTCATGTCTTTTCCTGGAGTTGGAATTACAGAGGAGCCACTCTACCTATTCAGCACTGCATGCCTGGTAACCACTTGAACCACTTTAATCCCAGAAAAATGTCTAAAAGACTTTATTTGATAAGGGTCATAATTTAGCTGGAAGAGTGTGTAATGAACACTGTTATTTTTTAATTTATATACATTTTTTATCTTTTTGTGCATTTATTTGAGTACATATACAATATAATGTTCATATAAAGGTCAAACAACAACTTTCAGAAGTTGTTTTTCTCCTTTTATCATGTAGGGGGTTCCGGGGACTAAAACAGCTAATAAGGCATGGGAACAGACCTTTCCACCTGCTGAGACATCTCACTGGTCCTACACATTGATACAGCCCTGGTATTTTAATTAGACAAATTGGACAACTCTTGTTTGAGTCTCAAAGTCTTCATGGACTTTTGTGTCAAAGGAGAAAACATGTAGTGACTAGCAACTGAGTTTCTCTGTCCCCATGGTTCCCTTGGGCGCTTGAGAACTCAGCCCCCCCTCCCCCCCCAGCCCCTGCTGCAGGGAAGCTCTGCTACCTGATGGGAACACAGAGAGAAGGCAAATTGGAAGCATGACCGTGCTCCAACCACAGAGTGCCTGCTTCTGCTTCTATCGTGACATGAGCACAGGGAAGAGACACCATCATGGGGTACTGATCAACACAGAAACGATGTGCTAATACACCAGCCCATGCGGCTCGGTCCTCACCTAATTTCAGTTCAGAGATTTCATTGGAAAGTCATGTGTAAGCATGAACAAATGGGTAGTTTGGCCACAGTTAGTGGATTTGAAATCATTATTAATTTTTAGCCCTATAAAAACATTGATTTAGAGGAACCTTTATAACATTGAAAGTGCATTGTATTTAGGAGTAATTAGCATCCTCTAATTAGGAAGAATTACCAAGCGCTTTTCTCTCTTGGCTCTGTGGGAGCTAGTGCAGCTGCATGCAATTTAATCACAAAGGAAACAGCTTGTGTTTTATGTTGAGTCTGCCTTTAATGGATTAAAAAATATTCTGTGGTATCTTATTTTATAATTAAAAGATACATTTGAGTCACCAGTGTTAGAAACCATGGTTAGCCCACATGCCCTTAACCTATGGATAAGACCTTTCTCCTAGATGCGCACACACACACATATACATACATACTCATTCATGCACGCACACACACACACACACACACACACACACACACACACAATGGGAGCATAGAAAGTTGATCTGTCTGTCCATATGCTTATGAAACTGTGTGTCTTAATACTGAGTCCGCTATATTTATTCCTCCATACGACTCCCATATTTTCATGTGCTCTTAGACTCAATGATGCTCTTTGCTAACCAGAGAGGCATGCAGGCAATTGCTGGGTATGAAGATGCTGACATTTTCTGAATTTCGAATGACAAATGACAAGCTCCTGTCAGCTGACTATAACGCAGCAACATATGGTGCTTCTGATGGTGGGTGTTATTTCAAAGTTTGCAAATCACACCATGAGAGAGTCCCTCTGCTGGGCTCCTGGAATACTTAGCAACTGTGAATCTGAAGTGACAGTACAGAGAAAGCACTAAAAGGAAAAAAAAAATCTCCCTCCACCTTGTTGACAAGAAGGCGGTAGAACTCCAAATGAGTGAACGGTTGGTTGATTCTAGCAGGTGGAGGGGTTGAGATGTCAATCTATTGAGAGAGGAAGCCTCGTGCTTTCCTTTTACAAAAACTAGGAAATGGTCCAATTTCTTAAGTCAGCATGCAAATTATCAGATTTCAGGGAAAGCATTAAAAAAATCCAGGGACCGACAATTAGAATAATTCTTTTTTTTTCCAACATTTATTAGATAATTTCTTCATTTACATTTCAAGTGTTATCCAGAAAGTTCCCTATACCCTCCCCCCTCCCGGCCCTGCTCCCCTACCCAATAATTCTTAACTATGGAATAGAAAAGCTTGGGAATGGAGTCGTGTTATTTCAGGGGGTAGAGAAAGTTGACAAACAGCATGTTCATCCCCCAATTGAAAGATAACATCAAAGACTTGGAAAGAGAGTATCCCCTGTTCGAAGGCTTGGAAAGAAAGTATCTATCTGCTATTGCAACCAGCCCAGTTAACCTAAAACAACCCTGTCCTGCTCTTTCCACCAGGTACTTCATTTCTTTAATAGTGTCCACATTCCAGCACCTCAGAGTAACCAATCAGAAATTCAACAGACTTAACTCACTGTCTGCTTCCATTTCAGCAATTCCACACCAAGCCCTCCCCAGACCACAGCCCAGAGCTTCTGCTTCTGTCTGCTCCTCCTGAGAATCCAAGCCCTTCCAGTGTTTCTTATCACAAATGAGACTGATTTATGCATAAAGAGAACACAGAAGCTACAGTGAGCAAGGGTGGCATCTGTTTCCCCCAGTTAAGCATCCCGTTTCATTCTATCCTGGATGCTTTCGATAACTTTACCCCCAAATCAATGAATTCTGAGTTTTTTTTTTCATTCAAGAAATGGAAATTGTCCTGTAGCTTGAGGAACCCTGGGATGGATGCCTTCAGATATTCTAGGTTCTTAACTTCACAGGTATTAGGGGTAGGTCCAAGAGATGGCTGCAAACAGCAACAATCTAAGAAGAATGTCTGAATCAAATCGTACACTCACTCACTCGTCTGTCTTGCTTTTGAGTCATTAGAAAAGGAATACTTTCCTTCAGCATACAATTAATCTGTTCAGAGCGACTGAACAAGAGAGACTTATACGTGTGTGTGTGTGTGTGTGTGTGTGTGTGTTTGATTGCTATTGTTTATGTCTTTACAAAAGGGATTCAAACAGGAAGTGACAGAGAGTTATACTGTTATGCTGCATGCCCCATGCAAGCGTCCATTGGTGCTCTGGCCCTGGTAATGAGGACACTATTTTGCTTTCATGACACAAAATATCATCCCTCTCTGGCAGATATTAAGATAAACTGCACTGAGGAGCCAACAAAATTCTCCATATCTTCAGTAAGTTCAGTCCTAGGAAATATTTGGTATGCATAAAATCAGTTGGGAAGGTGGTACTTATAATATTAAGGTGCTCATGTGTCCAGCTGCTGGCCACTGGTCCTGGGTAACAGAAGGGACACCCTTCAGGGCAGGAAATCAGTTTTACCCTGCAAGCTCACACCTTCATATTGGGCACGGAATGTGCAGCTGAGTCATGAGGTTTCTCAGTGTAGTCCCGGGGCATCCTCAGAGAAACCAAATGTTACATTACTGCCAGCTGTCCCTGAGAAGTGGCTGCCTATACAGACTGGTTATTTGGGGCAGGGAAGACCAACATGGGTTGTATGCCAGGTACTCATCACCATGATCTCAGGAGTCAAAGCAATTCCCCAGTTGGCCTTTGCACAAATATGAAACAGCCATTTCTTCAGTGTGCATGTCTTAGGGAAAAAAGCCACTTTGTATCTGTACAGACCCACTTATCAGTCTGTTGACTCTAAGCCCCACAAATCTATTCTCCATGGCTCACTCTCTGAATGACGCTGGAACACACATGCCTCGCCGAATGGCACTAGCCTGAGCTTGCCAATAGAGGGCGCTGGAGGAACAACGTGTTTCTTCTGGATCAGCTTCCGTTCAGTTGGTATTTGTGGAACCTCCCTTTTGGACTCTTCTTCCAGCTCTGCAAATGCTAGTTTGAGACAGCTGTGGCCTTGCTGTCCCTCAGCAAACTTCTCTGACATTCAGTAAACCCCATCATGTGCTGTCCCTCAGGCCCCGTAGTCAGAATTATTTGCACACATGTATTATTTATTTAGGTGCTTTGCTTCAATCCTAGATGAAGCCGAGGCTTTCTGAATCTGTTACTGCTGTACAGCTTAGAGATTGCTGTTATTCCCATTTTCCATTGTAATTAATTAAACACTTTTAATACATAATATTCTTATTGATTCTTGATAATTGCAGGAAATGTACTTTGATCGTATCTTCACTCTTCTCCCTAACTCCTTTCAGATCTGCCCCACCCTGTTCATCTCCATGTCCTTTTTATTATTACTATTTTAAAATAACCCACTGGCACAATTTATGCTGTAAACAATCTCCTTGGATTGGGCATCCATGGTCAACCTATCAGGGGCCACAACCTCCTTAAGAAGTGACTCTTCTTTCCCCCAGACTGTCAACTGTCCTCAGCTAGGTATGGCAGCTCACGATCCCTCTCTTCCCCCCATCCAAACTGGAACACTTACTGGCTTGATCTTGTGCAGATCTTGTGCAGACAGCTGAAGTATAATTTCTGGTTTCTTTGGAGGCTCAGTTGTCACGTGATTGTTTTTTGGAAGGTGGCTTATGAGAGGATGTTTTGCTGAGGCACACAGTTGAGAGGATGCGTGGTGTTTGAGAGTATAAATAGAGCCCAACAGATAGCAAGTGATGCGCTTGCCTTGGCTCTTCTTGTAAAGTTTGGCTGGTCTTTACTGATCTTCACTTGCCATGACTTCGTAGAGAGAAACTTGCCAAAGCACTTCTCATGGTATTCCGGGTGCTTCTGTGAACTTGTACCAAATTGGTGGAGCTTCATGGTTTCTTCTGGATCAAGCCGCTGCTACTGATATGTGTTTGCTGTTTGCTGATTGGACTAGACTGCCGGTACTGATTCAAGTTTGATGTTTTGGACTAGACAATTGATGTCCTGACAACAAAGATTGGTACCATCTCAAAGGACTACTTCTAAACAGGCTTTCTTCCCTACCTTTGGTTGGAGGGCTAGAAGAAAGGGTTGAAGTATTTAAGAACCCTTATTTAAGTAGGTTTTGAAAAATTTAAGCCTACAGGCAGCACAGCAGCTATGAGTTCGAATGTACAACAGCCCTGTTTCCAGAATGCATTGTTTCTCTGTGTTCTTCTCTTACCTTTGCTCCTTCTTCTGTGATGGCTCTCTCAGCTACAATTTCTATTGCTGTGATAAACACAACAGCCAAAAGCAACTTGTTGAGGAAAGGGTTTATTTCACTTATACTTCCAGGTAACAGTTTATCACTGAGGAAAGTCAGGGCAGTACTCAGCTGAGCCGGAACTCGGCTGAGGCAGGAGCTGAGGCAGTGGCCATGGGGGAGTGCTGTTATTGGCTTGTCCATGGCTTGTCCAGTCTGCTTTCTTACACCATCCAGGACTATCAGCCCAGGGGTGGTACCACCCACAGTGAGCCCACATCAGTCATCAATCAAGAATATGCCCTAAAGACTTGCCTACAGGCTAATATTATTAATTAATTTAATTAAGAATCCTTAGTTCTTTATTAAGATTCCTTCTGCCCAAATGACCCTGTTTAGTGTCAGGTCAACATAAAAAATTATAGGCCACTGTGAGTGTGTGTGTGTGTGTGTGTGTGTGTGTGTGCCCCTTGAATGGAACTCATCCACCACAGCAGATGAAAGACTGGTGGCTCTTTGACAAGATTTAGTGAATAAAGGTGCTTTGTGCAAAGGGAGAAAAGACTCTACTTTCCCAGAGCCAATGTTAACATCAAGGCAATGAACTTGCCAGAGAGAGAGCTTGGTTGGCTGTGAGCTAGAGGTACCTTACAGAGGACAGTCTCTCTGGACCCTTGCAGCTCTATAAACTCAAATGGTGATTGACTGTGTCTCAAGATCCTGCCCTCCTCCAGAGAGAGCACACAGGTAAGCAGTCAGCTGGAAGTAGGCGTGGATCGTGGGGATCTGCTTTTGTGACAACCACTGAGGTCAGAAGGCCTCCTCTGTTGACTTGGGCATGGGCTGGGATCTAAATCTGTATCATTTACCTAATTGTCCTGAGCAGGGTAAAGAAACACTGTATCCAGTAGCTCTGTTTACACAGCATATCTAGTGATACTTTTAAAACAGAAGTGACTCCAGCAAAGAAGAATTTATTTGGGTTATTACATAAGAAACAACAATAGCAATGTAAATAGAAGAAAATGCCTAGACACTTTTAGACATTGCTCAGTATCACAAGTATTTCATGGTCCATACTTCATACTTCCTGTGTGTGTTGTTCTGGGTGGTTCCTGTGTATTTGCTCACACAGTTCTCACAGAGGAGGCCTGAGCAGCCTGAGTGGCAGAGCTGGTTTTTCAATCTCTTCTGGTTCAGAACCTCTACCCTCCATTGCTAGGGGAAAAAATTTCCTCAAATTGTATGATAACCTTTAGTTCCCTTATCTATCAACAGGGATAATACTTTTTTTTTTTACATGATAGGAGTGTTGCATTGATACATAAATGAGATCCTATCAATGTTGTATTCTAGACAATCTGGAACTTGTTAAAACTTTAAAAAAATTTTGAGATTTAATTTTTTAAAAAATTGTATATATGTGCCTGAATGTATGTGCATTCAGTGCCTGTGGAGGCCTGGAGAGGTCACTGGATCTCCTGGGACTGGAGTTACAGTTGGTTATGAGTTGCCATTGGCCTGCTAGGAGGGTGCTGGGAATTGATATTCTCGTTCTCTGGAAGAACAGCTAGTGCTCGTAACCACTGAGACATCACTCCATCTTGCTAAAAGTTTTAATTCATGTTTTGTCATTACATATTTTATGGTCATTATTTATACTTTTTAGATGTTTTCCCCCAGGTAAGCAAAATGCCACTTACCTGGTGGCGAGTGATGTTCTGAAAGCAAAGGACATCTAAATCTCCTGGTACCAGGACTAGGGAGTGGCGGCAGAGATTGTACCGCCCACTATCGGGCCTTGATAAGCAAGATGCTGTGGGAGATTCCTGCCTGCTTTATGATAGCCGGAGATACTAACACATGCCTATCTGCATAGTCATCTTAGTTTTAAAAACCTCAACTTACTAAACAGATCAAGGTGCTGCAAAGCTAAGCCATTACCGCTGGATCTGTGATGAGCCTTTCGCCCCCCCCTAAGCCCTACGCAATCTTCACGCAAAAAGGGGAAAGTACTACATGAGATGAAGGAAGATGGCCCCAAAGGTGATCTATTTTTCTACCTGCTTTTAAGGAAAGGGAGAGGAGAGGATAATATAGAGTAATGACCGCATTGTGGGGTTATGGATTGAGCAAATACAGTAATGTGATACTCGGGCATAAAGCAGTCACTCCAATTTCGTCTTACTGTTCTAAAAGTCCATGAACATGAATATACAAATACTCTAAATGGAAGGCTCCTTTCTTGGGGTTATTTATTGAAAAGGCTTCATAAAAATATTTCTGTAAGAGTGGGGACTTTTATTGGCTTAAGCTGACTCTGATGCTACCCTTTGCTCTTGGTTGGGGTGGTGGATGCTAAGAAATTTAGAAATATGGCCATGACTGGAACACTTAGGCATTGTGGGTTGGTAACCAAGGCAACTCTTCCCATTCTGCATTCAGACTTTCCTGTTGATTATCTATTGTAATGCCAATAATCGCAGCTGAGAGGAGACTCTGTTGTGGAGACAATTAGTACTTGAAATAAAATGACTTATTTGCCTAAATTGGGACGATCCAGAGTTGGGTCTCTCAGGAACAAGCTGCAGCTTTGTAATCGGACTGACTGGTACCTCAGCAGCTCGCAGAGAAAGCATCCTCCTCTCTCTCACGTTACTTGAGGTCTTGTTGGCGGTTATTATGGTTATGGTTGGAAACTTTCCGATTCTTCTTAGATTATGTCGGGAAATAGCTTAGTACATGCACACCTGCAAGAAGGTGATACTGAATTTCATTGATAGGCTTATTCACACTGCTTATCTCTACATGTAACGCTTCATTAAAAACATTTTCCCCAATTACTGTCATAATTGCTCTCTACTCTACTAAGACTGTATGTTAAAGCACTATTTCTTTCAGTTCCCATGTTACCAGAAAGCATGCAGTCTTTTAACTCTGTACCTATGCCTTGTCTCCTTGTACAGCTTTATGAATGAAAATTGCCATTTGTATTATGACCATTAACTAAAAAATATCACCAGCATACCCATGACTGTCAGAAATTTGTCATATGTCTCTGAAAACCAGTAGTCTTCTAAAGACAGATATGTTTTCCTTTGAAACAATTATTTTTTTTTTTCAGAGTCTCACTTCTGTAACCTATTCTGGTTAAACAGTGAATAGTTTTCAGAGCCTGGAGATCTTCCTGCCTTGGCCTTCCAACTGCAGAATTTACAAGTATGTGTGCCACCACACCCAACTGGAGTCATGGATTTTTCTTAGCCCCCTGTCATATTGTAACGGCTGGGCTCTAAGAGAATAGCCTGCAGTCTGTCAAGCTACATCAATAAACAAGGAAGAAAAGGTCTTTTAAATTCAGCGATAAAAGCCAGTCCAAAGCCACATTCTCCAATCAGCTTTAACAGTCATAAAGCTGTTGGATTGATCTCCATCTGTCTATCTTTTCCATCTCTAAATTGGTTCTGAATTCAACTGGGACAGAGGGATGTTATTTATTGGCTGTTCCCAAGCTCCTAACATATGTTTTCCATATCGAATGTAGTTGATAAGTAGTAACTGTTGACAAAGTCAGAATGTAAATTCCGAGGGTGCAGCGCCTAAGCTTATCTTGTTCACTGCCATTTCTCTGCACATAAAAGTTGTTAAAACCAGGAAAAAAAAAATAGTTCAGATCACAAATACCCCCACTCTTATTTCAGAACACTTTATATTTGGCTGTTTACATTAAGAATACCCCTCCCCCCACAAAGGACTCAGTTTGAGATTTCACTAAGAATGAGAGCTGTGGACACTCTGCCGTTCTTAGGCTCAGTGACAGACAATAAACAGCAAACACTGCACAGAGGACATTCATACTCAGTTCTGTTTGGACTCTTAGCCAAGACCTAAGGGACACAAAGGATTCAAGGACATAAAACGGTTCAAAGCAGAGCTGGGACTCAGGTCGTATTGAGCAAGATGCAGCTTCGTGGGGATGTCTCCTGAACCATCGCTTCCATGGGGATGTATCCTGAACCATTGCTTCCATGGAAATGTCTCCTGAACCATTGCTTCCATGGGAATGTCTCCTGAACCATTGCTTCCAACAAAACACAGATCATGGAGGGCATCAAAATGTGGGACCCTGGACGTCACATTTTCAGCATGGTGAGATGATTCTTGTTACCAACAAGAGTGGTCTTTCAAGCCAGACAGTGGTGGCACACACCTTTAATCACAGCACTTGGGAGGCAGAGGTGAGTGGATTTCTGAATTCGAGGCCAGCCTGGTCTACAGCGTGAGTTCCAGCACAGCCATAGCTACACAGAGAAACCCTGTCTCGAAAAACCAAAAATAAATAAATAAAAATAAAATAAAAAGAATGGACTTTCAAATTTGTACTTTGATCCTCTCTAGAAAAGAACCAGAACTTGGCAGAGAGCACTATAGATGGACTGAGGACTGGAACCAAACAGGAGACAAACAGGATGCTTAGAACTACACTGGAAGAGAGAAATCCTGAGATATTTCCAGAAGAGAGGACTAAAGATAACCCTGGTGTCTTTAGAGAAAAACATCAAGAAGTTACTTCCAAGAGTCTCCAAGATCATCTTAGCGCAAGTCAGCAAAGAAGCTCTGGAAGAGAGCTGTCTTAGCTAGGGTTTCACTGCTGTGAAAAGACACCATGACTAAGGCAACTCTTATAAAGGAAAACATTTAACTGGGGATGGCTTACAGTTCCAGAGGTTCAGTCCATTATCATGATGTTGGGAAGCATGGCAGCATGCAGGCAGACATGGCCCTATAGGAGCTGAGAATTCTACATCTTGATCCAAAGGCAGCAAGAGGCTGAGAGACAGGGTGTTACTTAACCTCAAAGCCTGCCCCCACAGTGACACACTTCCTCCGACAAGGCCACACTCACTTTAAAAATGTCACTTCTCCTGATAGTGCTATTCCATATGGGCCAAGCATTCACACACATGAGTCTACAGAGGCCATACCTACTCAAACCATTACAATAGTACAGAGAATCCATGACACCAGAGGACAGCGGAGGTTAGCTTAGGGACCTAAGAGGAAATGATGATGCAGTGTCCATTGGAGAGTGTTTATTTTTTGTCTTTATCATATGGACAGCTATTTTTGTGTGTATAGATTAAAGCACTCACTAGAAAGTTCTTAGGTAAATGCCAGAGTTATCTTTCTCTTCAATATTGTTAATGTAGAAGATTCGACTATTAGAGTTGAAAAGCTATGGTGCCTCAGATGGGTCAAGCATAATGAACTGAATTGCTTATAACCAATCTGTGTTCCATGCTTATTATGCACGCAACAGTGCCCTTTTGTGCTATAATAGCTCCTAAATCTTGTGGTTAAATCTCCTAGACGTTGTGTTTAGAGTATCTGGGTTTGAACTCTACCCTGTGACTCTGGCTGACTGTGAGATATCCGGTCAGTTTCTCATCACAAAGTCTTAGTTTCTTTTGTATAACCATGTATTTGGGGATTAGGATGGCATTTACCACAAAAAGCTGTAGCGAGAACTTTATAGTATCAACATATAAGTTGTACTCGGAATTACCATTTGTATGAAGGTAATGAGTTATTAAACATTGACAATCAGAGTGAAGAGTTAGCAGTCAGTAAAGTATTTGCTTGCTGTGCAAACATGAAGCCAGGAGAATGGATCCTGTAAACGAACTGGACACAGTGGTGTAAGCTTTGAATCTCAGTACTGGTGAGACAGAGACTGGTAGATCCTTGGAGCTCTCATGGATAGATAAGCCCTAATCTGTGAGCTCTAGGCCAGTATTGTCTCAAAATCCAACAAAACCCCAAACCACCAGCAACAAAACAAACAAAACAGAACCAACCAGAAAAAAAAAAAACAAAAACAAAAACAAAATGAAGTCTGAGGAAGGAAAGAAAGGTACCCAAGATCAGTCAACTTTTGACCCCATGATCAACACACACACACACACACACACACACACACACACACACACACACACACTCAAGATGTGACTATGCACATGAATGAATAGATTAATAAATAGATGAATAAATGAAACCATAACTGGATGTGTGATAAAGTTTTTACAGTGGTGAGATGTGCCCATTAACAACCGGCAAACGTCTTTTGAGTCCCTGCAGTGAATTAAGTAAAACTGAGCAAGTGCATAATGGCCACCATCTGCGTGTATTAGTGTTTGTGTAGGTCAGCCTCTGGAAGATGAGAACTTTGTTTTCTTCTACAATCAGTGTTTTTCCTTGACCAAGGCATCACTATCTTCTGCATGAAAGGCTTCTCTCACTGTGCTCTTTCCTCTAGGAACTTCAGGGCCATGTAAGTTGGTGGTGTGATCTTTGCTTCAACAGTCCATGGCTAAGAATTATTTCTACTGGATAATTTTGTTCTTTTCTCTCCTCCATATATATATGTGTGTATGTATATGTATAATATATAAGAATATATATGTATATGTATATGTATATATCATACATATATCTTACATATATTTTTTATTTTAATTTTTAATAATATCTAAAAATGTATGCACATATGTGGGTATGTGCACATGAATATAGATGGCTTCAGAAGCTAAAAGATGTCAGGTGTCCTGGATCTGTAGTTATAGACTATAATGACCATTTTATGAATAAAATTAAGCCTATGTTCTCTGCAAGAGCAGTCTATGTTCTTAACCACTGAGCTATCTCTTCAGCACCTTCTGATAGATTATTGAGCCCTTTGAAGTATGTAGTATAGTGCTAGAAGCTGTGGAAAAGCTCAGCAAGCAAGCAAACAAACTCACTTTCTCTCTCTCTCTCCCCCCACCTCTCACCACACACACCTATACCTCACATACATATTGGAAAACCCAAATTCTTAAGATTGATGTCTACCATGTCCATATAGTTCCTATGAGCTCAGTGCAAAATGGAGGACTCAGATTTTCCAACAGGGGCTCTCCTTCTCTGACCTTGTCTGGGGAGCCTAATCTCCCAATCTCCCAGAGAAAGGTCACATAGTCCTTGGCAAACCTTCAAGTTCAAATTCTTTTCCCCAATAAGAACACTCCTAGAAAGCACCTGGGATTCCTAGAATGGCTCTCCATGCAAATGAGACATCCCCAGTACTTTAAACTCCAGCCAATGATGTACATTCACCCTGAAAACTCCTTCCCACTCTCCAAGGTTCATATATAGCCCTTGGTCACCCTGAATTAAGTATATGTGCACCAGCTGATTCACTGTAATTGTCTAAGAGAGTTGTTTCATTGATTATTATCTAAAAGAATTATAACATTAAAATTCCATGTCCTCATGGGAATCCTGCAGTCCCCACCAGGGTCTGGACTCCACTTTATCCTGAGCACTCTGTGGATGAAAACAGAGGATTTGGAATCACATCTTGTCCCTAAATACCACACACACACACACACACACACACACACACACACACACACTCACACACTCCCTTTATTCTCAAACACTTAGAATTTATTTGAGGAGACAAAGCATAAACCTTAAACACAATGTAAAATGTTGATATATAAAACAAGAAGTATGCCAAGGGCACTGAGAGCAGACAAGATGATTTCACCTCCCACTTCAGTGCATTATGCTGTCAGCATCCACTGGATGCAACTTAGAATTCTGAGTCTTTCCTTTTATATACAGATAATTTCAGCCTACAGATTATTATGTAAAAATCACCCAATTCTAAAGATATTATAGGAATGTAATACCTGCACTGACATCATGCTTAGATATAGAAGAGTATATAGGGAAACTCAGAATCAGTAACGTTAATGGGATTTGGCCCAATTGTTTATCAGAAGGTCTCTCAAAAAAGTCACTGCCAAATTTGGTTAAATATGCACCAACACAAATATGAACAAACGTTTCCAAATTCTGATATTTTGATAAGTGTAGTGAATATATTTGTAAAAAAGGATGAAATACAGACACTCATATAGGAAGCAAGACTAGGGAAAAAAAACACCTCTGAATGCATTATGGGTATAATCCATCATGACTTGAAGTAGACTAATCAAAATGGAAACAATATACTCATAAAAATAAAGACTTGCAAAGTTCCAGCAGTTATAAGGACCGACCTGCCAGATTGACTAATGAGCTACTATCACAGCCACCATCTGGGCATGCGCATGTGTGAGCGTATCTCTTACATGAACCAGGGGTTAGCAATAATCATTGTGACTTATTCTGTTCTAGTTTGAGAGACAAGCCTTTTGACATAAGCAATGTCTTTTACCTTGAAGAGGAAGACTGCTTTACAAATTGTCATCAGATAAGTGCTATCCAGGTAATAAAAAGAAAACCTGTGGGATTCTCAGACGATCGATGACCTGCTTACTCTGGATGAACTAAAGAGAGTAACTAAAAACAAATGGATCTGGTGATGGTAGAAATGAAGGACACCTTAGCTGGTAACAATAGTTGTTGTTAGACTTATCCTTGGCTAATAGCCCCAATTGGCACTTATAAATATGCTAATATTATATGGAAAGAGGTAGCTAACAACCTTAGGGAAGGAAACATAATACCGTGGGAAAAGGAATAAAATAAAAACCTTAAAAAGGCTAAAAGATGAGATGCCCATGCGATGACATTGTTTTTCCCAATATTGAGAAAGCTGGGCATAGTGTTAAAGGTCTGTAAGATGAGCATTCTAGAAGCTGTGGCAGATGGGCTGCAGTGAACTGGAGGTAACCCTGAGCTACACAGTGAGGTACCAGCTAGCCATGACTACATGGGGAGACCTTTGGACAACCTCTAAAAGAGAAGTTGAGATAGCTTGAGCAAATTCAATTATCTTTAAGAAGCTACATAAAATATGATCTTGTTCATTAGAAAAAAGTTAACATGTCATAAACCATAAGTGACTGAAGTTCTATATGAATATGAATAAAACTTAAGTATAGAAAAAATACATTGTTAGAGATATTTACTCTAAGAAGGTGACTATGCATATATGCATAGTTATGGATGCTATGAAAGGAATTCTTTTACATAACCAACAGTTACTTTGGAATTTTATAGTGAACCTCCAAAAAAATCAATTAATGGAAAATGTGAAGAATTTAAGAATCTCTATGTCTCCACAGGATTCCCTTTTAAAAAATATAGTTTGGAATATATTCAGCAAGAATTATTCCTCATTTAAAAATAATTGCCCCAAATCAGAAATGTAAAAGAGAGTTACAGTGTGGACACAACTTGTAAATCTCAAATCCTTCACCGAGCGTGGCTCTACATGCATTTATGCTTGAGTTTACAGCAAGTGTTTGGAAATTCATGCAGAACCCTAGAAAAAAAGTTACAAGGCAAATGATTCAAATTGAGGCCAACCAAGTTATCAATCAGAACATAAATGTACTTTACAGTACATTTAGTTCCAGGATACTTCATAAAATAACCTGTTTGCTTGCTGATACAATGCATATAAATTTAAAATTGACTTTGGTAAGAGTGAACATCTTCTGAAAAGCAAAATGAACTCCAGTGTATCCCTCCTTTCCACTGCTCATCATCGTTTATTGTATCAAATGCATAATTTGCAACTTAGCTACTGTCTCCACAGTCTAGGAGACTCCTCAATCTACTCATCCTGTTCAATTCATGTCTTATCTCTTTGTGATTGGTCACTAATTTTTGTAGTGAACAGGATAACTTTAAGCACCTTCCTAATCATGTTGAAATCGTTTTACAAGTTTAACCTTATTGTAGAAGATCTCCCATGTGTATCTTTGAAACTGAGTTTTAAAAACTAAAATGTCTATGGAGGCTGAGGAGATTATCAAAATGAGACGAGTGTACATGAAAGGGAGCAGACAAATAGAAGGCCACTCATCTCCTGAAAGCCTACCTTCTCTATACTTTCATACTGGGTGTGTGGTGACAATACTGAATTCTAGGTCTTTCCATTCTTTAGGAAAAGTCGGAAATCTAACTCATATTAAATCTTGAAACTGTGAATACTGACAATTTATTGAATATTATTTACTTTATTTACTTTAATTTGGTTTGTGTGTGTGTGTGTGCATGTGTGTGTGTGTGTGTGTGTGTGTGTGCATGTGTGTGTGTTTGTGGCTCCTGTGTATGTCCAGGTTCACATATACGTGCTATGTTGGATGGCTTCCTCTCCTCCATATTCACTGAGTCAGAGATTCTTTTTGTTATTTTGTCTTTTTTTTTTTTTTCCAGAGCTGAGGATGGAACCCAGGTCCTTGTTTTTGCTAGGCAAGTCCTCTACAACTGAGCTAACTGCCTAACCCTGAGTCAGAGATTCTTAATTGAACCCAGAATTCACCACTATGGCCAGTCTTGCTTGCCAGCTCACTTGGGGGTCTACTTTGTCTCCTGTTAGAAGCAGTAGAACTGCAGATCGGCTGTCACACCCACCTATCACTCACGTGGTTTCTGGAGTTTGAATTCTGGTCTTCCTATTTACATGACAAATGTACTAACTATGGAACTGTCACCCCAGGCAGTTCCTGAAACATTTTCTCACCCATTTACCAAGATTTCCATGTTTTTATTCTCTACAAATTTATATATTGAAATCCTAATCCCTGGAGGTGGGGCCTCTGCGTAGTTTCTGGTCACAGAGGTAGAGCTGTTTCAACCAGGATTAGTGCCCCTCCAAGAGCACAGAGAGCTTTCTCACCTCTCCTGGTGGGGGTGGGTGGGTGCAGTGAGAGCACAGTGAGGTCAGCGGAAGACATTGAATCTGCTGGCCTGGATCTCGGAAATTCCATAACTGTGAGAAAGAAATTTCTGTGGTGTTTAAGTTCACTAGTTTACCAGTTTATAGCATGTAATTATAGCAACATGACTAGACTAAGATACCCTTCTTCATCATAGAGTTGGTTTTTTTTTGTTTGTTTTGTTTTTTGTTTTTGTTTTTTTACCTCTTAGTCTATGAATTATCAAATCTTGCCTGGAAAAACTTGCCTTTATTTTGCTCATTTATCAAAGGCTTTGTTCTTATTGCTAGTGATTTCTAATTTCTTATCAATTACTCAGAAAATCTTTGCAGTCTTGAATTGAGTGAAGGGGATGCACTTATAAAAAAGCCTATGTCAGGGTTGTTCCTGGAGACTTTCATTTCAGCTGAACCCTACAGAGTTAATGTTACAGGGCTCTAGTGGGGGAAAACAAAACCCAGTTATATTGTATTTCATAACAGATGGTGCATCTGCCCTTACTAATGCAATATCCTGCCTGGGTAGAATTGTCATAATTAAGTAATAGTTTTCTGCATAATGGTGAGTGACTGAAGCATCTATGTAAGCCTTTTAGTGGAAGTGGGGCCCTGCTCCTGAATCCACTCCGTGGGAGGTATTTCTAGGGGATCCTGAAGAGCTTCAGAAGTCTTTGTTGGTTTTAGTTTGCAAGGACAGGAAGTTGAGAGGGAGCTATAGCCCTAAGACTCAGGACCCAGAATTCCAGTTCCCCAGTTACTTATCTCTTGGCTTCATTTTCCTATCAATGGTGGGTCAACAGAACTGGAGGGTGTGGATGGAGTCTGCCTCTCACTCTACTGAGAATTGACATGCTGTTCTTCTTGAGCTGTGTAAGCCACCTTGTTTATGAGCCAGGTGACTATGTGCTAGAAAGAGCATTTAAGCTGCCAACATTCTGCCATTTTGACCTTGGAAAGCAAGGAAGTTACCTGAGTAGCTCAAGTCTAGTTTTCCCACGAGTAAGAGAAGAAAAGGAGAATGTCTTCCTTGTAGAGCAATCCTCCCGTCAAGATTAAGTGAAATAAGATATGTGCAAATCCTCTCTTAGATATGCTACTGTAGTGTTTATTTTCCCTCACTTGAATAATTTTGGCACTTGCTTCCTTGATGGGGAGATGCCTAATTCCGTGGGAACTTTTTGGAGGCAGCCAACCAGGCCTGGATGAGATCTGGCTCCCATGTTGTCTGTGCCCACTTCACTCGACAGAGGCAGGGCTGAGTAGTTTCAACAGAGACCCTACATCCTGCAAAGTCAAACATATTTACTATCTAGCCCTCTGCAGAAATAATTATGCTGACTCCTGCGTAATTTTTCACTCTCATGAAGTATGCAAACATTTAGCTTCAAGGCTGAACTCAAAAACTGCCCTGGCTGAACCCTTTCAGGGCTGCTATTTATTTTTCTCATGGTCACAGGGCAGGAAGGAAAACACCTGTGAGATCCAGGACCAAGACAATAATTGCTTCTAAGTCTTATCTCCAGCAGCCAGAAGAAAACAGCTGGAAAAAAAAAGCCTCCATAGAGAAGGGCGGAATTAAAACTGTCTAGGGATTTCCACAGTGCTTTGGCACAGAGAAGGAAGGATGGAAAGCAGGAGAAAACATTTCCAGTTTAACAGAATTGAAAAGCGAACACAAATCAAATTAGCGAGAGCAATAAAGTTTGAATGGCATATACCTCGTTCCTGTTCTGGAACCAATGGATAGAAATTGCTAAAGGTCTCACTAATTCTTTGATTTGTTTAATAAAAGTCATTTTAAAAAAAATCAAATGGATCACTGGGTGGGAATTTGACCAGAAACACCTCCCAAGTGATAATTAGCTTGCCAATTTTTCTCAGAGTTTTATGTTACCATAAATATTCATGACACATCTCCCATCAAACTCTAGGTTCTTCAGGAAACAGTTATCAGTTTAAGAGGAACATGAATCAGACTGATAAAGCTAATTGGTTAGGGTTCTTTTTTCTCCTTCGTCTTAAATAAAGCTGTTGAAGGTTCCCAGGGTAATGAAGGCCTTTGTTGTTATGACAACTGCTTATTCCTTTGCCTTTGAAGGAGCCAGAGATGCGATAGGCAGCACACATCAGGAATAATTAAAACAAATGGTGGGTGAGACACAAGGCTTACATGAATACACCAGCATCAATGTAAGCCAGCTCACTGGTCTTCAGTTAACTCTTTTCATGGTGAAGCATATTGAATCTGAGCTGGTCATTTGTCCCAACTTCCATGGTAGTTATATGCAGAGAGCTTTTGTGCATGCTGTGTGTGTGTATTCATGTGCATGCATGTGTGTATATAATGTATATGTGTGCATGGGTGCCTCTGTGTTTGTTCATGCTGTATGTATGTGCGTGTGCACACTTGTGTACGTGTGTGAGTGTGTGTGTGTGTGTGTGTGTGTGCATGTATGTGCAGTGTTCACTGTCCAATCTGCTTTTCTCCTCGGCTGCCTGAATCACTTGTGGTGAGTCTGTCAGGATAACAGGGCACCCTGAGAAATGCTCAGGGAAGCTGGCTGAATTTACTTAGTCTGATTTTGTGCTAGCAAATGGAAGTGAGTGTAGTGCCCACTACCAGGAACCACAGAGCGGTGCTCATTGGCGGAATGGTGGGCCCTCCATTACCTCTCAGTCTTTAAATTAAAAGTTTTATTGAGAAGTTCATACACGGATACTATATTTACAGTTTTCACTCCTTCTTTTTCCCCTCTGACACCTCCTATCTCCTCCTTCTTCCTCATGGCCTCTTCTATCTTAATCATTGCTACACAGACAGACAGACAGACAGACAGACAGACAGACAGACAGACGAGCAGGCAGGTAGACAGACAGGCAGGGCAGTAAGCAGGCAGACACACACATAGGCAGACAGACAGACACAGACAGGCAGATAGAGGCAGGTTGACAGACAAGCAGACACACAGACAGACAGAACAGAACAGATGATAGGCAGACATAGACAGACAGACAGACAGACAGATAGACAGACAGACACACACACACACACACACACACACACACACACACACACTCTACTGATGGTATTTAGCATTTCTCTTATGTCTGTGTTTCAGGTGACCTATCCAGCGGCTCATCCCTGGAGAAGACCGATTGCCCAGCTCTCAGTACCCACCAATTGCCCATCTCTCAGTACCCACTGATTGCTTATGGCGCTTCATCTTGGGCTTTGGGAACTTCCCTACCTGAGGTGGCATGACGATGATGCTTTCCTTTGCAGGTTTCGTTTGGTCAGCCACCTTGTGATTTCATGGCTGCCACCTCCCTGTCATGTCCACCGCCTCTTCTCTCTCATCTCTCTGTGAAGTCCACTGTGAACTTGCTTGACAGCTTTCTGTTTAGTTGAGGAACAGGAAGTTGGGAGGGATTCAACATGTCTTCCATCAGAAACTGGATAACTGGGGCTTCACATTTCCATCTTCTGGTTGCAATCGGTCTTTCTATGATTCCATTAGTAGGTAAGAAAGCTAGACTGAATCTTGACTGTGTACACGAGGATCTTCTACTAAAGCCTGCTGTCAGTGCCTTCACAGTCCCCCCTCACTCCCCACATTAAACAGCCTGGTTAGTCTAGTGCATTTTATCTTCCAGCTCCAAAAAAAAAAATGACATAATTTTGGTTAGGAACGTTTTATGGATGGGCCTGGATTCTTTTCTTTTTAAAAGTGATATAGATTGGGGAATAAAATATTGCCAGTTTTTTTTTTTCATACTAATGGACTAATAGCATCTTTTCCAGTAATGCCTGCTCTTGTTGAAATATAAAGCATTTGAAAACCACCTTAGTCATAGACATTACTGTTCCTCTATTGACCCTCAAGTCTCATTTCCTCTGCCCTTATTTTGTGTTAATAGATGTGAAATGCTTCGAGTGGGCAGATACATGTTTTTAATGGATGGTAACTCCAAAACCAGACTTGGCTACCTTCCTATAATAATAAAAACTTTCCTGGGATTCTGTTAGAGAGTCTCTTCCGTTGCTACCTTAGTACATTTGGACAGAAGCAACCTGATAGGCAGGTTTGTTTGTTCTGTTTTGGATTTCACAGTATATATACAATGTGCTTTCAGTGGGAGTTTTGTAAACAAACAAGGAAGATTTCTCACAGTTCTGGAGGCTTTGAAGCCACAGGTGCAGGCTGACTCAGTGTCACCTTCCTCTGAGGGTCTGCTTCTGTACAAATCCTAGTAGGGCCACAAACTGAAGAAGCGTGGCTTTGAGGTAGCAAAGGCCTGCATGAAAGATTTGCTCTTGTGACCTAAGCACGAGCCAGAACGTTGCTGCACATGTGCTGCAGTTTTAGTGTGTGGATTTGAAAAGGTAAGAGGATGGTCAGAAGAGTGTAGCCATCTAGGCACTGGGAAGAGGGGGTGTCTGGCTAAAATACTGTGTGGAGTCAGGATTCTGCTTACCGAGAGAGGGCTCCCCACAGCATGCAGGGCTGAGGATTCTGTTGCCAACATTGCAAAGGAAAAAAGGAAAACAAAGTGGGAAACTAAGGCAAACTTCCACAGACAGGATAACAAGAGTCTCCTCCTCCTGGCTCTCTTTATCTCCAGTTCTTGCTGAAGTATCTTTTGGTCATTACCGCGGCTCTTCCTGAAGATGGTCACAGAGAACTGTGAAGTAGTTATATGGTGGATATTTTATTGCGGCTCTCAATCCATGTTGAATGTATGTTCAGAAAGAGCATTCTCCTTTCATTTATTCTCTCCGAATATGTCGAGGTATGCTACATCCACTCCAGTAGCAACCCGCGTGACAGGCTGAAAAGTCTAGGTGCGGTCCCGGGGCAAAAAGCTCATGGAAACTTAGTCTCCTGGAATTGTGGCATCCTGTATAAAGACCGTCCTTGCTTTAGTTGGTAAACAGATCTGTGTGCTTTCCCTTAATATTGCTTCATTATAAGTGTTCCTAAGGATTCTTATTTTGAGTTAGATTCTAGGCAGCCCTTGATCCAACCTTGAGAATGAATAGCTAAGTCACTGCCCTACACAGGAAAGCACCACTATCTAGGAATAGGAAAGTTTGTGGCCTGAGAAGGAACCAGACTAGATACTTAGAACTATAGCTAGCTGAGTTACACCCAGATACAAGTATTTACAATGGCCCAGGGGGAAGGTGGACTATGGCAAGGTCAGGAAGCCCTTGCCCCTGGCTTCTAAGCAGACCTTAGGTGGAATTGTTTTTGATCCCAGTTGTTTAACATTGAATCTTATCCCAGTTGGTTCCTGCCAGTCCTTTCTGTGTCTGCATTCCTTTGCTTTAAGAATCTAGTAACCTCTAGTAACCTCATTGTATCCTGCCAGTGTGTCACCTAATTTTTCTATGTATAAAAGTCTGATGCTCAATTTGACACATTACATTCAGATCCACACTCCCTTGTGTCATGTCTGTTTGTCACCCCACTTTCACCGAATCTTTGCCCACTTGACTCCAGAGTACTCGACCCACGCAGACAAAGGGACCCAGAGCATCTGTGACAGAGGTAACCCTAACCTAGAGTGTAGAGAGAGTACAGGTGACAGAGGCATCACAGAGGTGGAAACACACATTGCAGGAACCTTAAGGCACAGCAGATCAGTTCAGATGTCCAACAGAAAACACCACAGAGAGAGAGAGAGAGAAGGAAGAGAATGACCCTGAATTTAGAGATGACAACGCAAAGGAGAGTTAACTGAAAGGAAAGAAAATTTATGTACTCCACGGATGAAAAAGCTTGTCAAAAATCACTTTTTACACAAATGACAAAAATTAATGAAGGGTAGACACCAGATATAACTAATATGTTAATTTATTTTATTGACATAAATTCATTTGGTATATATTAAGTTTCATAAAGGTATTTTTTTTATCTAAGTACATTATATACTTTGAATTTCTTTACCTTCATAGACAGTCTTGTTTCTGTTTTTTTACAATGTATATGTATATATGTATGACCTAGCTATCTATATAAAATATAGAATCTGCAAATTAGAGAAAACATGCAGTTTTTGCATGTTTGTGACTCTGGCTTATTTTGCATTATAGGATGATTTACAGTTGCATACTTTTATTTTTTCTTTCTTTCTTTCTTT
>CACVCL010033887.1:0-175999 GCA_902729485.2 Mus minutoides | reverse complement strand
CTAAACCGCCAATCAAACAGTATACATGGATAGACCCATGGCTTCAGCTGACTATGTATCAGAAGATGGCTTTGTCCGGTGTCAATGGAAAGAGAGGCCCTGGGTCCTGTGAAGGCTCATTTCCCCAGGGTAGGGGGATGCTGGGGCAGGGATTCGGATGTGGGCATGTGGGTGGGGGAGCACCCTTATAAAAGCAGGTTGAGGGATGATAGGATAGGGGGTTTTAGGTGGACCCGGGAAAGTCGATAACATTTGAAGTATAAATAAATAAAATAGCAAATGTGAATAATACTAGTACAATATTAGAACTGGCAGCTATGACAGAGGAAACACTGCAAGGAGACTGAAAACATTAAGCAGAAAATTCAGAAGGCGTTCTTTGAAAACCCAAAAGGACTCATTCCCACAGCACTTCTTTTACTGGCCTTTGTGGCTTGGTACTTTGAGTCTTGATCTCAAAGGCCCTTCTTGTTACTAATTGTGGATTAACAGTGGCTACTGATTTGAAATGTGCTCTGGATTACTGGCAAAGAACTCTAAGTGTTTGCACAGCCATGTTCAAATTGATAACAATGATATGCCAAATAGAAATTTTTACATTCCCATTCACTGAGCATACAATTTAGACTGATCTGTCTGATCTGTACATTTTTTTCTGTTTTGTTTTTTATGCTGAGAACATGACCATAGCTTAATGATTTGGAGTAGACACTCTGCAGTGTGAATGTGTGTGTAACAAGTATTTTCCTTAAGCCTACTGTTCATAAACACATGGTCAGAGAACTATCAAGACTTATTAGCAACAGTAGCTATATTCATGTAGAAGACCATATTTTAGACCATTTAATTTCATTTTTGATCCAGTTTTAACTTCTAAATTTAGGATTCACTTAGTCCTTAAACATTATTTTTCTATCTCATCAGTCATTTAATGGACACTTCTCTTTTTCTTCTCCATATATTTTCTTTGAATTTAAAATAAATCAACCTTAGCCAATATCTTAGACAGGGTTTGTATTCCTGCACAAAACATCATGACAAAGAAGTAAGTTGTGGAGGAAAGGATTTAATCATCTTACATTTCCACATTTCTGCTCCTCACCAAAGGAATTCAGGACAGGAACTCAAACAGTGCAGGAACTTGGAGGCAGGAGCTGATGCAGAGTTCATGGAGGGTGCTGCTTACTGACTTGTTTCCTCTGACCTGTTCAGCTTTCTTTCTTACAGAACCCAGAAATACCAGCCCAGGGATGGCACCACCCACAATGGGCAGTGTCCTCCCCCTTGATCACTAGTTGAGAAAATTCAATACAGCTGGATTACATGGAGGCATTTCATCAAGGGAGGCTCTTTCCTCTGTGATAACTCCAGTTTGTGTCAAGTTGACACACAAAACCAGCCAGTACAACCAACAAATCTGTTAGTTACATTTCTATAAAAGATATTTGGTGAGCACCTATCAGGTTCTTTTATGATTTAAACATTTTTAACTTTACCTGGAAATGATTTCTAAAAAAATTCAAAAAAAAAGATAATCAGGGTTTAATTATGTTATATATAAATTTTAATCTGCAGTGTGTTATGTAACTGTATGAATATATGGAAGATTTCTTGATTAAGCATTCCACAGGAGTAGAAAAGTACAGAGTAAAAAACAAGACTCACAACAACAACCAGATCTAACTATTTGGCTGCTGAGAACACTGAGTCAAATCTAGCAAGAGGGAATTGATGTGGGCCAGTAATATGTGTTCTGTTAGGTCCTAACTCCAGTTCTCTCATTACTAGGTGAAGTAATATGACTTGTGAGGAAAATACACATCTGAAGTTACACTTTTATGGAAGATTAGCAGTGATATAAGTCAACAATAAGCTCTAACTGTAGCAAAAATTGCTAATGTATTATCAGCTGATCTACATATGAGTTCATGCTAGGTAGAACAATCATAGTGATGCTGCTGAGGTTAACTATGGTCCAACCAGATCTTTAACTTTGAGTCCAATCTTGGTAGAGTCCTGATGATAAATGTAGGTGAGTCCAGATAAGAACGAGGTTATAAATCAGATAGAGTGCTTGGAAGGTTGGTTCTGGTTCTTAGTTTGGAGAAGGAAAATGTTGAGAGAAGTAGCTTGGTAGCAATCTGGAAATATCTAAATACCTGTAGAGAACGCCAATGACCATTAGAATAATCTAAATTATCTGAGAACTTCAGGAAGAAAAACTTTCTAAGAATTAAAACTCCTTCTTCTAAGCTGCTTGGGTGTCACCCACCCATTTTGATTCAAACATTTTTAACTTTATACCTGTTAGTGATTTCTTAAAAAATTCAAAAAGAAGGTAATCAGGGTTTAATTATGTTATATATAAATTTTAATCTGCAGTGCACACAGACAAAAACACCAGAACATGCAAGTGGAGACTTTTACAGAGGGTGTTGGAAATACATTGTTTAAAGTATTTCAACCTGGAGTCTCTAAGCATATTTGTTATTTGTTGAGTAAAGGGAAAATAGCACTGTAAAATAGTTGTCTTAAGTCATAAATATGATTAATTCAAAAAACACATAGGTGGACTGCTCAAGACTTTCATTGCAAAATTTATCCTGACTACAAGATGTGTTTTGATAAAAATGGAGCAAAAATTGTAAGATCTGTCAAGCAATGACCTGCTCAACCTGATACCCATCCCATGGGAGAAAGCCAACCCTTGATACTGTTAATGATATTCTTCTATGCTTAAGGACAGGAATATAGCATAACAGTCTCCTGAGAGACTTTATCCAGCATCAGATGGAAACAGTAACCTACAGCCAAACATTAGGAAGAGCTCAGGAAGTCTTGCGTAGGAGTAGGGGATAAAATTGAGTAAGCCAGTAGGGTCAAAGACACTGCAAACACACCTATAGAGTCAATTAACCTGGGGCCAAGGGAGATCACAGAGACTGAACAACAAACAAAAGACCATGTAGGGACTAGAGTTAGGCCCCTTACACATTTTTTTGCAGTTGTGCAGCTTGGCTTCCATGTGGCTTCCCTAACAATTGGAGCAGAGGTTGTCTCTGCCTCTGTTGTCTGGCATGGATACCTTCCCCCTACCTGGACTGCCATATTTGTCCTCAGTGGAAGGAGATGTGCTTAGTCTTAGAGGGATTAGATGTCCCAGGGTGTAGTGCTGAACAAGGTGGTCTTCCCCTTCTCTGAGAAGGTGAGTGGAGTAATGGGGAAAGGGATTCATAAGAGCAGTACTGGGGATAGAGGAGAAAGGGGGACTGAGACTGGGATGCAATGCTCATTAATAAATTATGGAAAGAGAAAAAGCACACAAGCGTTCGCTAGATGGTGAGATACATTTGAATAAGCTTCATTATAACTTTAAAATTGGAAAAGGAATAGTGAAGAAAGACAGTTGAGGCTGTAAAGTGGATTATAAAATATATACCATAATACCAAGAAAATATTCACATAGAATATCTTAGAGTTTAGGAGGCAGGAGTATACTTTGGTCAGTATACTCAGTTGCATATCATGCTGAAATCCTTGAGTTGAATATCCAGCATTTTATATACCAAGTATGAGAAGATGCCATATAATCCTAGCACTCAGAAGGTAGAAACAGGAGAATCAGAGGATCAGGATCATCTTCACCTACTTAAGAGCTGGAAACCACCATAGAATATTTGAGGCCTTGAAACAAATAGGGGGGAGATATATAGAAACAATATCTGTGTTTGCAGAAACATTTTGGCCCATTACCATTGCTCTAAGCCTCCTCCAGTGCACCAAGTGTTACCCTAACCACCTATATATAACGTTTGAATCAATTATTGTTTAGACATAATGAACTCATTGGCCCGACTGTACAACATGTTTCAAAAGCCACCCTCTTAATTCCAACCCCTCGGTATTGTTTGCAATTGCATTTTTAATTATCACAGAAATTCGGGTCAGACGAAGGGAGTGGTGTTAGAGGTGTGGGAAGCAATGTGTTTAGATGTGGTATGTGGAAATGTAATTATTCCAAGTTCTGTCATTAGCAATTGAAAGAAAACATGTGTCTGAGCAAGACAATCTAAAAAAGCATATAAAGGGAGAAAGAAAAGAATCACACACACACATATTCAAATAGCAATTATGTGGAGCAGGCTGTAAAGCAATGTGCTGCCTGAATCCAAGTGCATTTGTTCTTTCCAACACAATGAAGCTGGGAAGGAGGGGAGGAGAGAAGGGCTGATGACTCCTTTGGGAGCTGGGCATTACTGCTTTGCTGTGGTGAACAGGTAGTTTTGAAAATTATATGCTGCGGTGGCAGGTAATTTATTTTTTGCAAAATTGTAAGACCTGAGCTGAAACTGAGAGGGGGGAGATGACTAAAATGTTGAGAAAGGAGTTCTATAATCTTATGGGTATGTGGGCAGTTTGATTAATGGAAGTGCTACTGGCAGCAAGCAGTGCCCATCATTTGCTGAACTTTTTTAGACATTAATGTTTCAGCAGTACAATGTTCATTCACTTTTCCCTTTATAATTCCATGATTACAATCTACTATAGCTATCCTTGTGGTATCATTTAGAAATGATTTATAATAAATATCAATATTTATTACAGTTCTATTTCTGCACGGTTTGTTATGCCTTGGGTGTCCCACAAAGAAACACATGCTAGAGGCTTGGTTCCAAAAACGTCATTTTGAGAGATACTGTGGACCCTGGGGAGAAGATATCATGCATAGCATTGCTTTAAATAATTAAGGTTAAGGTTGGTTCTCAAAAGGGATTAGGACAATTTCCTATGAAAGCCTGGTTAGTACTCATTATAGGGTTTGTTCTAAAAGGACAAAGACCCATCCCTTCCTCTTTCTCTTTATCTCCTTCCATCAAGATGTAAATGGTTTTCCTGTACAAATTTATGTAATTATAATCTGTCATGATGCAGCATAGCACAAGGAAAGAATTTGTCAAAGCCAAAACTATCACTTTGGAGCATATCCCACAACCCACTACCTTATCTGATGATAGGTTTGAAGGATTCCACTCATGGTTTCTTGGCCCCATATGAATAGGAAAAGCATCCAGGAGGTGGAAGTGCTAGACACACGTCCTTAAAATATGTCTTCTCTCAAGTACATTGTTTTAACAGATACTCAATGCAATAGTTTATCATTGCCTATTTAATATGTTTGAGTAGAAGACACTTAGCTTAGCAAGCTCAGTGAATAGATATTGCTAAGAAGATCTTCGTTACAGCAGAAGGATGTTGTTTGGAAAATTAATCATGAGGCATGAAGCTATAACTTAGAATGAGGCATTGAAGTCCAGAGAAGAGGCTTGATGGCCTGAGGGAAGGAAAACAAAAGTACTTCCTGTGCGGAGTTCTAGTGTACCCTTGTGAGCAGCATAGACTTTGTCATTCAACCCTCCAAATAAGAGGATGGATAAAAGAACAGTAATGCCCATCCCCATTCAAAGTGTAGGAAAGTCTGCAGGGAGAGCTTGACATGATGCAAGGAGGTTTCATGTGGCCATGGACTCTCAAGTATCTCCAGTATATCCTTTCTTAGGCCACATGATTTGTTAGAGGTAGCTTATGCACCACAGAGGAGGTTTTAGACTGAAAGGAAGACAGAAGTAGTATAAGAAAGTGAGACAACTTAGAGATGGGATGCTTTCTGAGAGAAACACAGCTTCTGAGATGTTGCAGACAAAGAGTAGAAGCATGGAGCCAAAGGGAAAGTGGGAGGTGGGGAAGCATCTTAGAGTAAGTGGAGAATAGCAACATTCCTTTATATCCACTGTAGACCATTCTGACTGGTTTCACCACTCTCTTTTGTAGTTTAGAACTGAGAGTTGCAGGGTAGCTTTAAATAGTCCTAAAGTATGCTCTGAGTCACTGCCTCTCTATGAACTCAACCTTTTTAGAATACAACCTTTAAAGAAACTTTAAACATTAGATAATCAAAAATAAGTGATTTTTTTCTTCTAATGCTGTTTGCAAATGTCATTTTAGGGGTGAGGAGTCTGGCTGGGGAACTGTGAATTCTGTTTCAGGTTCACTTAGCTCCTCCAAAGTTTGAGAAAGCATATGCAACCTTTCTGGAACTTTCCTTCATTCTTCAGTAACACCAAAAGAATCATGATTTTTAGATGTATCTTTTTTTTCCCTGAGTCTAAATTTTTTCATTTGAGCAAAGAAGTTCTGATTGTGATGTTTTACAGGGTTCTTTTCTCCTCTGAAGAAAGACTGAGAGTTAAGAAAACCATTGGGAATCTCAGTTTCCCATGAGGTGATATAATTTGCTGTGATTTATATCTCATGGAGTGAAGAAACTAAATTTAAAGAAAATACAAGTGAGAGTAGTTGCACTTTGAGCATCGGGGTGGATGAAGATGAGCATGTATTGTGGTGCGTGCTCATGAGTATGTGAATTTATGTGCAATGTTCTCCTATATTGCTCTTTGCCTCATTGCCTTGAGATGTAGTCTCTCGCTGAACTGGAAGCTCATTGTTCTTGCTTTACTGGCTGGCTAGAGAGTTTCAAAGATTTCTCTGTCTTCAACCCCCCAATGCAGGGGTTATGTTGAGGCTGGCAATTCAAGCACTGATGCCCATGCTTTGGTACCAAGTGCTACACTCATTCAGAAAGTAGAGGTCCTATGCTAACTTAACTTCAACTGGAATGTTCAGCTTTGTTTCAACATTCTCATCACAGTGATTCCATTGTATATGTCTCTCCCTCTCAGGGATGTGTTAAATTAGGGGTTACAGCTATTTCTTCTACTTGATCAAAAAGAACTGGAAGAAAAATGAGTAAAAAACATAGAGGTTAGATATTAAAACTAAGAATGTATAAATAGTTGAGAAAGCTGGGAATGTTGTAGAAAATGTCCATACATACCATCATTTTGGGGCCTGGGGGCTATGGCATATACCATGTATTATTCAGTGTTCTGAGTAACAGAACTTATTGACTAAACCTCTCTCTCCTCGGAATGGCTACATATTGCAGTCCAGCAGATCTAAAAATAGCTGTCTGTGAACAGAAAGTCAAAGATCTTGTAGCTGCTCAATCCACAATGCAGGATGTCTTTGCTGGTCTTTAGTCTATGCTGGAGTCCAAAGGAAGTGGTCTCCATTGCCAATGAAGAAATAACTGGGCTACAAAGGTAAAGCAAGCCATTAAAAATCAGAGGGTTCCTTCTTCTATGTCCTTACACAGAACTCCAGGAGAAGGTATGGCCCAGATTAAAGGTATGTCTTCCCATTTTAAGACCCAAAGCAAACACATGTGTCTTCCTATCTCCAAAGAACAGACTAGAATTAGATTCAACTACTTCAAACCAGGCAAATTCCTATCCTTCCCTGCCCCTGCATTTATGTGACCTAATGTTTACTAGCATACAGGATCAATGTTAAAACATTTAGGGAAGATGTGAATTACTTGTCTCAGAATTTTCTAGAAATTTGGTTTGGCAAATAACACACTCCATAATCTTGGTCTACATGAAGTGTTAAGATTTCTGCAATGAGAATTAATGGAAAAAGAAGCTATTAATTTGACAGAGAGCCAGAAAGATATATGGGAGCTTTTGAACAGAGGAAAGGAAAGAGAGAAATATTACAATTATATTATAATTAAAAATTTTTTTTCATTTTCTTATGTCAAGTCAAGTTGGACTCACATGTATATAACTTGCTGGGTTATCTGGATAAATGGTGGTAAATGGTAGTTTGCTAATAAGGACACCAATGAACCTGAGTTTTAATTCTACAAGGTTTCTAGATCCAACTTGCCAAGAATGGGTATGTCATGTTTTCCTCCAGTATTCACTGGTTAGTTTCTAAATTCCACTTTTCTTTCAATTTTTTTAATTAAATTTTTTAGAAGATAAGTAAAAATGTCCTCAGCCCATCTTTACTACCTGCCTTCCAGAATTTGGGCATACCTTATTTTCCCTCTCATTACTACAGAATTATGTTTTCTCCCTTTAGATCCAACCTCTAACTTTTGGCCTCTTTATCCCCTTTGCTTTGGCAAAGTGAAAGTCACCCTAGATTTTCTGAATCACACTTGCTTTCTCTCTAAATAATCCCAGTTATCACAAAAACATAATAATCGACAAAGTAAAGTTTCCCTAGACATCCAAGTCCTGGAAGACCTTCTCCTTGTGCTAAACAGTAGCTCTGGGCTTCCAGTTTCAAGACTAGCACCTCAGCCATGCTGAAGTTTCTTTTCTTGTTCTCACATGCCACATTAAATGCTTCCCAAATACCACTGTCTATACTTCAAAATATATCAAGGATGTGAATATTCCTCACGACTTCTGCTATTTGCATCATGTCTCTAGGAAAACAGCTATAGCCTGCCCACTGTCTCCCTGTTATCAGTCCTGCTTCCTCAGTCTATTCTTTACCAGTACCCCAAACAAGTTATTTAAACACTTTTCAGAGAATATGAACCATAGATGATATTCTGATAACTCAAAACACTATTTCATATCATTGCTTTCCTGGCTCATACAGCAAAAGTGGCTGACATGGCTTTCTTAAGTTGTGCTACTTGAAGTCCCTTGAATCTTCATGGTGATGGCAGTCTCTCTTTCCATGACTCATTTGAGCTTAGTAGGTTTTCTGTCTGTTTCTAGGCCCCACTGAGTTCTTGTTTTGTTAATACTCTTACAAGAGCCATTTCCTCTGCTTAATAAGATAATGTGTACTGGTCCCCTGCTTTTACGTCTTTGCTCAGCTGTCACATACAGATGTGTCAATTAAAACAGTCATTTCCTCCCTCTGTCCCTCTCCTCCTCTAACTCTATCTCTGTACCTGCCCTTAAAACCCTCTTCATTAATGTCAATTCTCATCTTACATAGAATCATTTACTTTATTGATTAATTGTTTTACCTATCTTTCTATATGATAATGAACACCCACTATTCTGTCTCATTCCTAGGTCTAAGACTAATGTTTGCCATAATGAAAGCCAAAACTTCCTTAAGTAAACAAAGAAGAAAAGAAAGATGGGTATAGAAATGTGGGCATATGCATTTAGCAAGGGGCATACGGAAGAGGATCATATGAGCTCAAGGTCATCTTTAACTGAATTTGATTAGCCTATGTTTTATAAGAACATATTTTTTAAAAACCCAAGCCAAACCAAAAGCAGTCAGAAAATGAATAAAAAGAGAAAGAAAAGAAGGAAAAAAAGAAGGAAAGGAAGGGAAAAAGGGATCTTCAGTTATTTTGTCTAACTTTACTAAATATTTATTGCTTCAAATCTAGGAAAATGGATAACATAATAAGGTAAAATACAGATAGCTCACATGTGCTTATCTCCTAGAGTCCACGGCAAGTAGGGAGTGTTCAATGAAGAAAATGTATGCTGATGGCTGTATATATATCATCTTGATGATACATAGAAAAACTGGAATACTTGCTATGGTACATTATACACTGGATGTTTTAAGTCTCTTGGTCAGAAAGAACATAATATTTTAATATTTAAATAGATTAATTGTTGGTGTAGAGATGAATAACAACATCCCAGTGCTGAAAGTTATACTATTAAGGTCAAATTTTGCAAAGAATAAGTCATCAGAGATGATATTTCACATCCTCACAACTTGTTATTTTTCTCCTGTAAAACAGGAATACGCTTAACTCATTTTTATTGGTACAAATATCTTCTTGATCTACTTTTAATGCATGATAAAAATATCTCCTACATTCTTCACTTCTTTGTTTGTTTGTTTGTTTTCGAGACAGGGTTTCTCTGTGTAGCCCTGACTGTCCTGAAACTCACTTTGTAGACCAGGCTGGCCTAGAACTCAGAAATCCGCCTGCCTCTGCCTCCCAAGTGCTGGGATTAAAGGTGTGTGCCACCACTGCCCAGCATTCTTTACTTTTTTTTTTTATTTTTTATGAATGTACCACAATGCCATTATTTATTCATAAGTTAATGAAGCTCTAAGCTGTTTTTAATTCTTAAAATTGTGAATAGAGCAACAGTGAACATGAAGGTTTCTTTATATTTCTGAATGGTTATTCAATTTATAGCCTTGCCGCTAAGTCCAGGATTGTGTTTATACATAGCAGACTCAATTAAAAAGGATATAGTCGCTGAAGCATCTTATTAGACACCAAGAGTGTCTCAAATAGTGATCTACATGCAAACATGTAAGCAATGTAATCACCCAAAGAATCAAGGAGGACATAATGGATTCAGTTGACATATTTGTCAGACTAAAATGTATTGGGCCACGCATGTAATATACTAGACTCTAGATGGTCTTTCTAAAGGAATAATTCTTTATAGTTTTTGCATTGATTCTTTGTACTATTTTCTTTGTTTCTAATTTCAGCCCTGAGTTTATTTCCTGCCATCTACTCCTCTTGGGAATGTTTCTTCTTCTTCTTCTTCTTCTTCTTCTTCTTCTTCTTCTTCTTCTTCTTCTTCTTCTTCTTCTTCTTCTTCTGCTTCTGCTTCTGCTTCTGCTTCTGCTTCTGCTTCTGCTTCTGCTTCTGCTTCTTCTGCTTCTTCTGCTTCTTCTGCTTCTTTCCCTTCTTCCAGAGCTTCCATGTGTACTTTTAAATCATTAAAATAAGAACTGCCCAATTTCTTTTTTTAAATTAGACAATTTCTTCATTTACATTTCAAGTGTTATCTTATAAGTCCCCTATACCCTCCCCCCACCCTGCTCTCCTCCCCTCCCACTCCCACTCCCACTACTTGGCCTTGGCATTCCACTGTACTAGGGCATATAAACATTGCTAGACCAAGGGCCTTTCTTCCAGAATAATGGCCAACTAGGCCATCTTCTAATACATATGCAGCTAGAGACATAAGCTCTGGGGGTTCTGATTAGTTCATATTGTTGTTCCATCTATAGGGTTGCAGACCTCTACAGCTCTTGAGGTCCTAACACAGAGTGAGATTGTTAATGTTAGGAAAGGATATTTCATGTTCACAGTGGTGGATGGTATTAACCACTCACCACCATAACAGAAAGAAAAATGTAAATTCCCTTCTTGAAGGGGATTAGCAACTTAGATACAGTTTCATAGGAATCTTTCTTGCTTTGTCTTCACATTAGGCATATACATATATGCTGTAGAAATTTCTGTAATCGCTTCAGGTAATGGCTTCCTGCTATGCAGTATTGAGATAGTTTACTGTATAAGTTACCCTTTGTCATATCATAAGTAAGTCTAATCACAGTGACACAACAACCTAATTGCTTATAGTATCTGTTAGATGACAATCTTGGATGTTATCAGGTAGATTTTCTTTTATTGTTTTTGATTGGAATCACTCATATATTTGTAATATGACTTTAGACCAGGTTAATATAACTATAGCTGAGATTTGTAATCTGTGTCCATTTGCTCTCCTATTCTAAAGCAACCCTTATCATTCATATAATGGTTTCAAGAATACATAAGAATGAATGGATATTCTCAAAATCTTTTAAGAGTAAGTTTCAGAAACATTAATATTTAATAATTAAAATCATATCATAAAATAGATAATACTCATTATAAAATATATCAAGAATTGTACTTAGATTTAGCAATCTACCATACTCATTTTAGTAATTACTGGCTTTATTGAATGATTTTTTTTATATACACAAAAAAGAATTTTATTTAATTACATAAATAAATACACATGCGAAATATATATATATATATATATATATATATATATATATATATATACTTCTTTAAAAATATTAAACTATTGTATTTATTTATATTCAAAAAATTGCCCCATTCCCAGTCTCCCTCTCTAAGGCCTTCACTGATACCCTCAACCTGCACACCTACCCCCACCTCACCATCACCACCATCTCTCTTCCCCTGAGCATAGTTTCCACAGGACAAATCACATCCTCTCCCACTGAGGTCATGCAAGGCAGTCCTCTGCTACACATGTTCCTGGGGCCATGTATGCTTCTTTGTTTTTGGTTTATTCCCTGGGAGCTTTGATGGTCTGGGTTAGTTGACAGTGTTGTTCTTCCTATGGGGTTGCAATCTCCTTCAGCTCTTTAATTATTTTCTCTAACTCTTCCATATTGGCCCTCAATATCAATTCAATGGTTGCTTGTAAGTGTCTGCATTTGTCTCAGGCAGTTGCTGGTAGAGCCTCTCAGAGGACAGACATGTTAGGCACCTGTTTGCATAAACAATATGACCTTAGTAATAGTGTCATGATTTGGCATGTGAGCATGGGATGGGTCCAATGTTGAGCCATTCACTAGGTAGCATTTCTCTCAATCTCTGCTCCATTTTCGACCCAGCATTTTCTTTAGAAAGGGATAATTCTGACTTAAAAATTTGAAGATAGGTGTGTAGGGGCCATGTCCATCTACTGAAGTGATCTCTTCTGGTTCCATCTCCCCACTATTGGTCATTTTGGTTAATATCATCCCCATTGTGTCTTGGTAGCTTCTAACATTCCACGTCTTTGAGACTTTCTAGATGTTTCTCCTGCCCTTTATCCCCTACTGCTATATATTTTGACTCATTTTCCTGGCCCTCTGGGCATCCCTCCAGTCTCTCCCCATACCTGATCCTGTCCCTCTTTTCCTCTTCCTCCTTCCCACTCCCAACCATTTCCCCCCTTCCTCTGCCTCCCATGATTATTTTGTTATGCTTTTAAGTTGGTTTCAGATATCTACCCTTGGGCCTACCTTCTTGTTAAACTTCCTACTGTCTGTGAGTATAATGGTTATTCTGAAATTTTTGTCTGATATCCATTTACCAGTGAGTATATACCATGCATGTCCTTTTGAGTCTGAGTCACCACACTCAGGATGATATTTTCTAGTTCCATCCATTTGACTGAAAATTTCATGATGTCCTCTTTTATAATTGGTTTTTCCTTCCATCTGACACTACTAGTTACATGTGTAGTGTGGTTGCCCTTACCTGTCTTCATCAGTGCTGGGTTCAATTTTTAAAAATGTATTGTCAACTACATGTCTTACAGACAGCACAAATTGATTTCTCAGAACTCTCTATAGTAGAGCCATTTGGCTGAGGACCCTCTGCTGAGTTGCAGCTGGGTATCTTCATGTACAATTATATGGCAGAATATTGACACAATAACTCTCTGGAACCCCCTTGACAAATGTTTCGGGAAATATTAAAAATGAATGAAAGGCATGTTCCCATGCTATGATGGGCACCAGTGGGCCACATGGCTCCAGCATGGTGTTCTCATCTCAGCATCTTATCAGTTAGTTATTTCATACAAGCAAGCATGTAACAAACGCAACTTAAAGAAAAATCGTTTATTTTGTGCTTGAGAAGGCATGGCAGAAGGACTATGAGCCACCTAGTCACATGGCTCCTAGAACCAGCAAGCAGAGAGTGTGTGCTCCTGTTCAGCTCATTTTCTCTTTTTCATCCAATCTGAGAATTTAGCTCCTGGAAAGGCACAGCTTACTTTCAGTGTGGATCTTCCCACTTCAATTAACATAATCTAGACAATGCCCCGTGGGCATGGCCCCACCTTTGTTTACATTGTGATTCGAAATCTAATCACAATGACAACCAAGATGTCTAGGCATGAATTATACTCCTGAGAGTTCTCAAAAGTTAATGACTTCTTAAAGCTTCTATCTCTATACTAAGGGAGTCTCACCATTTTTATCCTGGGCAACCCAACTATTTCATCTATAATAATGCCAAACATTGGGTTGTTAACATTAACCCTTTCACCTAATTTTAAGAAAGTTTCATGAGTACATCACCTTTATGATACTTTTTCCCAGTTTGAAGATACAGAAAATAAATAGTAAACATTTCCTAACTTCACTCATAAAGGAATCACAGAACTGGAGAAACAAGTATGGGGATGCTTGAGTGTCAAGCAGTTTCTCAACATCTGTGCTAATAACCCGTGAACCCAATAAATACATGCTGTAGCCAACTGCCTTGTTCACTGCAGTACGGTGAGCAACTCCTTTGTCTACTGGGTACCAATGACCAAGACCCGAGATCACAAAATACCAAAATTATCACCAACATTGTCAAATACCTCCTTAGGGGAGAAGACTTCATCCCAGATAAGGGACTACTACTCTAAACCATGCTTCTGATTCTCAGGATTGTCCGTGCATTGAGAAAGCTGCCTCAGCCAACATAGAACATGGGTGAAGACTAAAAAGACTATTTAGTAGGAATGACTCAGAGTCAGAATAGGGTATACGCTGGTATCACCATTCCAGAAAGCTAGAAAAAACTCATTATTTAGAATTTATCATTTTCTCTTTGTAGACCTTGTGAACTTATCACTATGCGCTCACTTATCTGCAACCTTTCACAGGGTTTCAGTCAGTGAGAAGCAATCAGTTCCTAGCACTTGAAAAGAAAACCCTAGACTACTCCAACTTGAAATGTCTACAATTGGTGGTAGGGAGCTAAATATTTCATCCTAATAAAATAATCATAGATCATCTCATCATGAAAAATACATAAAATGTTTAAACATGTTAATTATTAAGTCAATATTGATTCATATTGGATGAAGCATTAAGGGGGAAATTGGCTAATGTATTTAATATCTCTTCCACAGTTGACTAGTATCAGAATTCATCTTATCTAACCACCAATAATCATAAAAGTGGCAGGAAATATTTATGATCGGGGTAAATGAGTACCAGTCAAGAACTGACAAGGATAGAGAAAATATGAGGATTCAAAGGAGAGAGATCCTTTCAGTTGTCACAGCCCATCCTCAGACACCAGACATAAATCATTGTACTAAGTCATATTATCAAAGTTTGATGAACCTTTCCTTTTGGGACAGTTATTGAATATCATTTGGACCTAGTTTCCTTCTTTAAAATGAAATAGGATGATAAATGGATTATATAGGTAGAAATAATGTAATACAAGTATTTTTCCATACCAGGTTTGAATTTCACCTCCTATTCAAAGTATTGAACATAGTGATAGGTTCAAATGGCTTGTCGGCAAAATTGGATGGTGATGTTTAGCTTTTCACCTCATCTTATGGTTTAGTTTTATTTCACTAGTATAATTCAAATTTCTTAAGCATAAAAGTTTATTTACCCTTGTCCTTCCTATTAGGTCCTGAAAGTAGATGGATTTAGTCATATACACCTATATTTTGGGGGCCAGATAGAGGGCTACTGTGTGGTTCAGAGAGAAGGCTGCTCTTCCAAAGGACATGAGTTTGGTTCCCAGCACCAGTTCCAGGCAGCTCACAACCACAGCAGGGGGTCTGACACCTTCTTTTGTCGTAGGGAGTTCATAGTTATCTTCACATGTGGTATATATACAAGTTCTATCTATCTATCTATCTATCTATCTATCTATCTATCTATCTATCTATCTATCACCTATCAATTTATCTCTCTCTCTTTCTCTCTATCTTTCTCTATCACACCACACACACACACACACACACATACACACACACACACACACACACTTAAAAAAAAACTCAAAATATAGCTTTACAAACACTATTCTAGAATTTAAAAAGTCTTGGTCTGAATAGGCTTGGGTCAGGTTTCTTTACTCTGTGCCACATTTTCTTATCTGTAACACAATTTATCCACCCAACAGATAATTTAAGGCTATAAGCTAATGTGATAATGTCAAGTATAAGAACATAGAACATAGGAATTGTGTCTTAGGTAGTGTTCTACTGTTGTGAAGAGCCTCCATGAGCACAGCAATTCTTATCAAGGACAATATCTCATTGGGGCTTGCTTAGACTTTCAGAGGAATAGTCTATTGTGATCATAGCGGGAAGAGTACGGTGGCACGCAGAGAGACAAGGTTACTGAAAGACCACTTGGAAATTCTCCATCCCTGTCCACAGGCATTAGAAAGAGAGATACCACTGAGTCAGGCTTGGGCTTCTGAAACCTCAAAGCCCACCTCCAGTGACACACTTTCTCCAACAAGACCACACCTCCTAATCCCTTTTAGTGGTGCCACTGCATTTTCCCTCCCTCCTTTTTTCTTTTTATTTATTTTCTTCTCAAACAATATATCCCAACAACATCCTCCCTTCTGTCCTTTCCTTTCAGTCCTTGCACCCACCTCCTTTCTCTATGATATCCACTGTTCCTGTTTCCCTGAAGAAAAGAACAGATGTCCAGAGCATGACAACCAAACATGGCATAACAGACCCAGAAAGACCAACATGTATGCACTCACTCATAATTGGATATAGACTCTTAAGTAAATGATAGTAGTGCCACAATTCACAGACTCACAAAGGCTAAGTAACAAAGAAGGATTTATAGAGAAACACAGGGATATCTCTGGGCAAAAAATAAAATAAAATAAAATAAAATAAAATAAAATAGATTTTGCAGGGTTTCTGGGGCCAGGAGAGGACAGAAATAAATGGGATCGGGTAAGAGATGGAGAGGTGGAAGGAAGGCATATAGGAGAAACAACTCATGTTGGGGACTCTAAGTGCTTATGAGGGTGTCCAGGCAACGACTGGATGGCCCAGAGACCTAGAATAGAAGCAAACATTCTGGTAAAAATAAATAAATAAACAAACCAATTAATTAATTAATTAGAAATCAGTGAAATCATTTCTAATGATATGCTGCTATACTTATAGAGAGATTTCGCCTAACAGGTGATAAGCGCAGATACAGAGACCCCATTCAAACATTAGGTGGACCAAAGAAGAAGAAGAGGAAGACTGTAGGAACCAGAAGGGCTTGAGGACCCCATGAGAACATGGCCCAGGGAGTAACATAGGCAGGGTTCCCAAGGGCTCACAGAGACTGAAGTGGCAATCACAGAGCCTGCATGGGCCATGCTACTTCCTCTGAAAATATGTTGTGGTTGCTTAGCTTGGGGCTTTTGTGGGATTCCTAACAGTGGGAATGGGGTTGTTTCTTACTGTTTTGCCTGATCTTTTTGAGACACTTTTCCTCCTACTGGATTAATTTGTCCTTGACATGAGATGGGGGTTTGTGCCTGATATTATTGCATCTTGTTAGGCTGGAGTGCTACACTTTAATGACCCAGCATTCAAGTATATGAGCCTAAGAGGATCATTCTTATTCAAACCACTACAAGATCTTTGATGTCTGGTTGAAGTTACACTTTCATAATTATCTAAAAAGCTAAATAGCTGAATAACATTCAATAGTATATACATAGTGTCTGTTTTTGTTAATCATGAACTTGTAAATAACAGACATTAACTTTCAATATTATTGTTTGTAGATAACTAAAAATTTATTCTAGCCAGATTTTAGTCAATCCTTGGACATTGGTGATGAAATACCTCATTGTACTTTCAAGTCAAAGTTGTTACATTTTCCCAGATCATTTAAAGATAGGGAGAGAAGCTTTCCCTTTTTAATGTGAAAACAGGGTTGAGAAGCGTTATTTTGAAAACCTACTTCTGCTAATGCAAAAAAATCCATTAACCCCTGAAACTGAGGCTGTTTCCTTATCAACAAGAAAATAACTCAAAACAACTAGGCCACTATTTTACTTCAAAATAAGTAAATAAGTAATAATGTGAAAATGCACAAATGCATGCTTCTAAATTATTTATAATGAATAAATAATATTTATTTAACATTACTGATATTAGATTTTCTTACAGTACACATGTATACAAATACAATGGTCCTCCTCATTCCCAAGGAGATCTTGTTGTATCAGACATAAATATTATAAATGAAAATATCCTCTAATCAAGAGATTATCCATCATTCATAGGTAAATAGACTCCCCAAAGGAACCATGATGAATACCTTTATTTTAGGGTCAAGTTGTTATCATTAAAACTAAAAGATAAAAACTAAACTGCACTAAGCAAACAATAAAACTTCTATGAGTCTTATTATTTTCCTTCTTCAGAGAACGTTTTGTGCTATAGTTTTGTTTTTTCTGTTGCTGTGATAAACACCAGGATCACATGTACCAGGAGAGGGAAGAATTTGTCTTACATGTCTGGATCACAGATCCTCAATGAGAGAAGTCAAGCCAGTAACTCAAGAAACATCATGAAGGAAACATACACTTACTGTCTTGTTCCTCCTGTCTCATTCACTACCTTGCTTTCTTCATTTTTCTTTGTTTTTTTTCAAAGTATTTTTTATTAGGTATTTTCTTCATTTACATTTCAAATGCTATGCAAAGCCCCCTATGCTCTCCCCCTACCCTGCTCCCCAATCCACCCACTCCTGCTTCCTGGCCCTGGCATTACCCTGTACTGGGGCATATGATCTTCACAATAACAAGGGCCTCTCCTCCAATTGATGGCCGACTAGACCATCCTCTGCTACATATGCAACTAGAGACACAGCTCTAGGGGGTACTGGTTAGCTCATATCAATGTTCCTCCTATAGGGTTGCAGACTGCTTTAGCTCCTTGGGTACTTTCTCTAGCTTCTTCATTAGGGCCCCTGTGTTCCATCCAATAAATGACTGTGAGCATTCACTTCTGTATTTGCCAGGCATTGGTATAGACTCACAAAGGAGAAATATGTCAGGGTCCTGTCAGTAAAATCTTTCTGGCATATGCAATAGTGCCTGGGTTTGATGGTTGTATATGGGATGGATCCCCAGGTGGGGCAGTCTCTGGATCGTCTTTCCTTCCACCTTAGCTCTGAACTTTGTCTCTGTAACTGCTTCCATGGGTATTTTGTTCCCCATTCTAAGAAGGAACGAAGTATCCACACTTTGGTCTTCCTTCTTTAGTATCATGTGTTTTGCAAATTGTATCTTGGATATTCTAAGTTTCTGGGTTAACATCCATTTATCAGTGAGTCATATCATGTGTGTTCTTTTGTGATTGGGTGACCTCACTCAGAATGATATCCTCCAAATGCATCCATTTGCCTAAGAATTTTATAAATTCATTGTTTTTAATTGCTGAGTAGTACTCCATTATGTAAGTGTACCACATTTTCTATATCNGCCTAGTTGGCCATCAGTGGGAAGAGAGGCCCCTTGGTTATGCAGACTTTATTTGCCCCAATACAGGGGAACACCGGGGCCAGGGGGTGGGAGCGGGTGGGTAGGGTAGCAGGGCCGAGAGGGGGGAGGGAACTTTCTGGATAACACTTGAAATGTAAATGAAGAAAATATCTAATAAAAGTTGAAAAAAAAAAAAAATTGTTGTCTAAGCTCAGAAGAGAAGCAAAGAGAGGATTGCTGAAGTCATGAAAGCGTATGACACAGTAAACAGTGCATTTAATTCCATCTTAATGTGAGAGATAGCATGCATTAGATAAATATAATCTGATCATTAAAAACAAATTTATGGAAGTTTAGCAACTTTGTCAAGGATGTGTGACTAATAATACAGAGTTGTGAGGCCTCTACAACATATTTTTCCTAATTGGCTGGCATTTAGTTTGGATTATTGACTGTTAAATCAAAATAAGACGTTTCACTTGAGACTTTACATTTCATTTGTGAGGGATTTGTCTTCAACCACATATGCATATCAGCTGCCCAGTTTACCCATAAAAAGCCCACTCTAACTGAAGCATAGGATTTCTGTGTCAGAAAAGTTCTTTGAATTCCATTTTCCTTCCAGTTATTTTTTGGTGCAAGAGGTATCATCTGGTTTTAATTGCAGCTATATTTTCTGAATAAGTGTAATATTACTATATTGGGGGAAATTTGGAAAAGAAATTGACAAAACATGTTATCTCTGTTTCCTTCATTCTATCATTCACATCCATTATCAGTATACTTCTTGTTTGTATGCAGTGATAATTGCAGTACATTGGGAAGTCATTTCTAATCTTTCAATGTTACTATAGAGTTTTCATGACTTAGCTACTTAATAATGTAATACTGTAATAAAAAGTGACTGTGTTATAAGAAACTGAACCATTTCCATTGTTGAGATATTTAAGACTGGGCTGGTAGAGCCAGACAGCCAGAATGCATTTGAATTTTGTTACTGTGTCTCATCTGCTTCACTTTCTGGTAGACCAGAAATGATTTTACTATTCCACCAAGCAGAACTTGAGAAAGATAAATCAACTAAGCTATACTCAGTATCTGGAACAGACTCAGGATGGGTAGTCCATTTTAAAGATAAATATGAATATTATTGTATATTTCCCCAAACTGTTGAGCCATGTCTTTCAGATAATTCGCAAGCAATTTTCATATAATCACAAATGGCACTGACAAAAGAGCACTGACCCTTTTTCATGTTATTAAAGTCAAATAATATCTTTAGATTACTTGGGAACTAAAGTGTAATTGGTCTATTGTGCATAGAGAGAACTCCAAGTGAAATGTCCAATAAAAGTAGAAGGTAAAAAAATAGATTTCAAAGACAGGCTACACATACTGGACATATACCTAAGGTAGTCACCATATTTATGATTCTCTTAACCATGATTTGAGAAGAAATAATTTAAAAAAACATGAGATATCCCAGGTTTTACATAGTCCCATGAAAATCTATTATGTGCGGTTACAATTATAGACTGGAGACTTAAGAAGGATGTTACAAACATACCCAAGCAAACTATTCAGTAGTTTATAGCTATATACTGTCCCCCCAAATAATCAAACTCAAGTAGCAAACATGTTTCAGAAAAGGGCACACAGAGTATAGGATGGCTTATTAATGACCACATTGAAGGAAAGGCTGCACCAATATTATATAAATATAAGCATAAGTATAATCCTACATATATTTAATATATTCATATTTAACAATATGTGGGTTATATGTGCATAGATAATATGTGATTTATCCGTGCATATTTAGCATTCGATATAAAAGTTTTATTGGTTTATACTTTCATTAAACCAAATTATAAAGTTTAATACATACTGGAGTATATATAATATAATGCTTACATGACACTGGCCTTCAAATGAAATACAGTTACACAGTGTATGTCTATATATGTGTGTATAAACACACAGCGACTGAAAGAGAGGATGTGTTAATAAAATTATTTCATTGTATGTGTATACATATTTATTTGCATGTGAACATTTGTGTGTAGGTATCTTGCATGGGTATGCGGGACAGAGGTCAACATCTGGCATCTTTTTGAGTTGTTCTCAGCCTTATTTTCTGAGACATGATTTTTTTACTGAACCTGGAGCTCACAAACTAGATATCCAAAGATTAAATTTGTTCAGGAATCTCATGGTTAGATCCCAGGCACAAAGCAGAATATCTGGATTTTTTTATGTGGTTGCTAGGTTGTGAACACAAATCTTCAAGCTTATGAAATAGGAATTTTACTAACAAAAGTACCATCCCAGCTCCAATTTTTAATGTTTTTATTTTAACTTCTAAAATACTATATACTGACTGTGAAATCCATTAAAGTGTTCTGACATCTCTTGTCTTTATTCCAGGCCCCACAGTAAAGAACACAGCCATTGTTCTAAATATCAGATCTGAGAAATTCTGAGGCTAAGAATGGTCAAGGTGCATGTCTTCTCTAAGTAAAATGAGAAGATGTAGGCTTGGCCATGAAACACCAGAGAATATGAGAAATGGAGCAAATCGAACAAGACGTGGAAACAGAAAGGTCCGGGTTCACTGGTTTGACATATTCAAAACTAAGTCCTCCAATGAATCTTTTTTGATTCTCACCTGTACCACTGGTGTTCAGTGCTTACTCTGTAGGATATGTTTGAAGTCTGGAGCAGATTATTTCTGTGAGGAATGTGGCCCAAAACTCAACATAAATCAGTTCAGTATATGAGCCTGCTGTCCTGCCCACATCCTGCCCACCCCCCTCTTTTCCCTCCTCTTCTGCTTCCTCTCTTCAAACATCTCAACTGAGATAAGATAATCCTGCAGATGCCTGACTCAGCCCTCCTGTGGGTTCATTCCCATTCCCATGGCTTTGCTTGAAAAAAGTATTTCATAAATATGTTTCCCCAAACACTGCTGATATGACCTTAATTATCATCAGGTGGCATCCTGGGAGAAAGGGTGATGAATGTCTTGGTAACTCTAGAAAGGTGGTTATAGTTACAGTTGCTGTTGTTGAGCATCTCTGAACTCCAGGTGTTATATATACTGAGCCTGCACCACAACCACAAATAAAAGGTCTTTCTGGATGGATTTGCCTGTGAGGACACCTGCAGCCCTTTCCTTCCGACATATCTTTGTTTACTGGGCTTGTCTGGATACACATACAAAGTTGTTTTGTTTTTTTGTGTTTTTTTTGTTGTTTTTTGTTTTTTTTGATGTTCAATGTTACTAGAATTCAAATCATTCCTTAGAAACTTGCTTACTCTGTGATAATCTAAAGATTGTATGAGTTGAATTGATTCCTTGAATGCCCTGGTCCTCAGTATTCTCTGAGTAGAAACTGAAACAAAAACAAAAACAAAAAAACAGCAACAACAAAAACCTTTCCACAGTTCCCCCTACCCTTAATAAATCCCTGCACATTTTAGGTAGAGAATCATAATTCTGCTTGGCTATGAATTACAACTGTGTGTAGCTGCCATATGAAGATGATGACCCTATATATACTAGTATCTAGCTGTGTTACTGTATGACCGAGAAAATAACTGAGTTTCTTGAACATGGGACAAGTCTTAACCACAAATTTTGTTATTTGACATTAGAGCTTCATGGGGATCTGTTTAGATTTCTAGGTTATATGCTGTGGTATAAAGTATAAATGATAGGGACAGCTGGATAGTAGCACAAACAGAGTTGATTAAGGAAGGAATGATACACTTCCAAAGGGAAAGGAACCAGGTCAGAGCTAGCAGATATATTAGAAATACAATTGTATCATGTTATATGGTCATGACATGGCATGTGCCCACCACAGACTTTTTCCATTCATGCTCTATCTGTTATATGTGATCTTGTAGGTAGGAGATGGAGATGCTCGGTCTTCCTTTCTCTCTGCTAAGAAAGAGTAATAGTGAGTATGTAATAGTGTATTATGTCCTTTAAACATGCCTTCGTCAGTTTCAAATCGACTTCTTATGGTGTATTATGTTATCTCTGAGGTTTTGTATATGAATAGAGATTAGACAGAGCCATCTCAAAGATTTCTATTATATGATAAATTTGACCTTACTTTATACACTGCTCTCCTGAAACAAAGACCACCATATCAGTTGCTTTTCTTTTTGCATTGACCAATTACCTGACAGAAAGGTTGTTAAAAAAGAAGATATGGCAGAAGACACCCTGCTCATATCTGAGCAATACAAGAAGGAGATGAAAGGAAAGGTGACACTCAGTCTATTCCTCCCATTTTCCATGTTTCAGTCCAGGACATCTGGCCACAGGCTAGTGACAAGCATAGTCCATAAGTTCTCCCTCAGTTAATACTCTATAGATATGTCCTCACAATCACACCCACAAAGCTGTGTCTCCTAAGTAATGCTGAATGCTTTCAAGTTGGAAATAAAAACATTTACAACTTCACCACCATTGATGGACTAGCCTGATAGAAAACATTCTAACTTTAAGATAACAACAGCAACAAAGCTGGAAGTGAAATACTTTGCTTAACCAGTGCCATTGTACTGCTATAGAGATGAGTGTGGGTGACTCAGCTGAGGCATGTTGGGAGTCTCCAAGAACAATGGCTTTTGTTCCATTCCAGTGGTATTTGATTCATATCTTCCCTGTATTTTATCTATGCAACTCCAGTGAATTTCTTCACTTCTTAGATCATCATTTTCTCTCTCCTGTTAAATTGCACTAAAAAGAAAATGTACCTACTTCATCTTTTAATACATATCACCCCTTATTAACACTTTCATCTAAACTAGGAACTCTCAGCCACACTTACTGGATAGACAGTAAAAGCATTTCTAAATGCTTCACCTATGTTGTTGCCTTTACTCAGAGGAATCACTTGGTTGTCTTCAGACCCATTATATGGAGTGAAAAGTAAAAGATTATACAAGAGATGTTGTTGAGGTTAGATTCATCTTGACATCATCTTCAAACTTTGACTCTGAATCTTTAATTCTTACTCAGTGAAAACATAATTTCATCTATGAAATAATAACAACAAATGCACATTATAGCCTTTAAATATGCTTACTTATTTCAGTTTCAAAGAACTTTTTACAGTGGATTATGATATTTCACATGCTTTTTATATGAATAGAGAGGATTACACAAAGCCATCTTAAAGGTGTCATCTTGATCTATATTTTGCATAATGTGATACAAGTGTGTTTAGTAAAGTAATAAAGCTAAGTTTTTTGACAAATATTATTATAATCTATTCAATAATAATATTAATGGTATTAACACTTCAATGGAAAGTATCATAAAATGAAATCCACCTTTTTGCTGACTCTAGAAAAAAAACCCAGTTCACAATAAACAATATACACCATTTTAGGGTAAAAGAATGCATAAATGTATTTTAACCAACAGGAACTATGAAGCAAGCAAGAATATTATTCTAATATCTGACAAAATGGACTTCAAGTCAAATATAAACACAACCAATAAGGGAGATAGTTTATAGTCATTAAGGGAAAAATACAGCAGAATATTTCACTCCTAACAAATGTTACAAAAACAAATCACCGAATTTCAAAAAGGAAACATTATTAGATTTAAAACCACAAATTGACCACAACATAGTGATAGCGAGGGATTTGTTTCTTGTTTTATTGAATTAAATTCCAATCCAGAAAAACTCAAAGCAAAAATCGGACAAAGGTTGGGTTTTTTTGGGTTTTTTTGTTTGTTTGTTTTGTTTTTTTTTTTTTTGTTTTTGGTTTTGTGCAGCATAGTTTAGAAATTCTGCCTTTGGAAACTGGATGCATATGTACATATAAAAAATAATAAAGACAGTTACAGGAAGAAAATTTATTAAAGTCTATTTAACACTTTGTTTTCCAGATTAATTTGAAAGATAGATTAGTTACTCTTTCCCTACTGCCCTATACACCTTCATATCTGTCAAAATTCTCTAAAATATTTTGGCAATTTCACCCTAATTTCATTTAATCAACACCCATTGAAGGTCACACCTGTATTAGCTGTTATTTCTTCCTCTGCTGAAGATGGAGTATGCAAGTAAAGTATTACCTATCTTTCAGTTAATGGTTTTGTCAAAAGAATACCACAACAATATTGATTAAATATTCCAAATAATTAATTGAAATATTTGATGACAAAGATGTTTCTACTGAGATGTGGGAAAGCAATGGAGAAGAGTAATAACAGCTGAGACATGAAGAATGAAGCACATCGCCTGATCTGAAAAATCAAGGGGCCTACATCCTCCCACTATCAAATAAGCACTTATTTTCTCTGATAGGGAGTTTCCTTCAAGGACTTCTTTGCTCAATGCTGACAATAAGATCTATTTTCCTTGCACTCTTTTAAATACTGCAGTCTGCTTGTCATTCTTATTGAGATTGCTGTTATGGTTTCAAAACTAGCAAAACATAGACACCACAGAGAAAATGCTCATTTTATTCCTTCCCGCCTTTTTCTAGTACCATTGCAAGGTCCATGCCTCCTTAAGGTGTCATAGCTCTTCTTGTTACTTGCCTCTCATCATCTTGATAACCTGATGAGCTTTTCAGTAACAAAGAACAACCCAACCATCAAGCCCCCTTTCCCTTTCAATTCAATGGCTCCATTTCCTCATTCTTATTGTCTTGAATTCTTAACTCCTTAGGCCCAACAATTGCTTGGTTGAAAGTATATTCTCCATTATTCACTAACCCATTGCATTTTATTTATGAAAACTCTGTGAAAGAAAGGACCCCTTTTGTTTGCTCTCACCTAAACAGTGCAACTAAGTGAAACAAATACTACAAAATATGGAAAGAGTTCTTAAGAGGAAGAGGAAGGCCAGATTATAGGGTCAAAATGTGCTACACTGAGCTAGGATGTCCACCCAAGTTAAAGGATCTTCTGGGTTTCTAGAAGCACCTTGTATCTTTTTTAAATTCACTTTTCATTACTCACTATGTAGTTTTTCATTTAGTGGTTCCATAATAGCTGCTTCTCTCTGAGTATTTTGTACCACCTCCCAACTTCAGTATGGATGCTGAAATCAGATTCAGAAAAATATATGCCAGGTTAACTATGATCACTGTTGCCCCAATATTTATAAGATAACATCATGACACAATGTAAGAGTGATCGGCATTTCCACTGTATTGTTTTTTTGACAAAATGTTGAAATTCTTGGAGCAAGACACATGACTTAGTATATACATATTTATAAATCCAATGCCATTTGATGTCTAAAATATGAATAATATGTAACGTGAGTGTTCTTGCCTTAAAAAAAAAACTAGTAATTTAGTGAGAATTTCCTTATGTTTATTGCAAAGTAGCCAAATCACATGAAATAATGCAGTGTAGTATGATAAAATGGGAAGAATTATGACAGGGGATAAATCAAAGGTTATGATATGTGAATCACATTCAATTTGCTTGCAAGTTAGTCAGGGAGAGTAACATATGGAAAAGCATGCATGAAAAGGCCAAATCAGAGCATAGAAAAAAAATACAAAATCTGTAAAACATTACCAAATAAAAGCATTGAAATCTAAAAAAAAAAGAAAGAAAAGGCCAAATCACCACCTTATGGGGAGGACCCAGAGTAGAGGTGTATTCATTGAGAATCAAGCCAGAGCTAACTATCTGTGTTCAGAACCCTCTTTTAATGCATCCTCTATATCTTAGATAGCTTTGGAGAATCTCAACTTTCTTGTCTATGACATGAAGGTCATGATTCTATCAGGTTCATTGTATGACAAATATTTGATGACAATATGATAGGGAAAGAAGATGATTGCCTGAGCATAATACAGGGAAAGTTGGATTTGTTTCATAATAAATCTTGAATAAATGTTAGCTAACATGATTACATTAAAAGTGAACATAATAACTTGACTTATAGGCATAATTCTAGACATATGAGATACTTTAAATGTATATTCTATTTTGGAAAGCTAGAAAAATAAAGAAATGAATATTTAAATGAATTAGAAGTGATATTACGTATTTTGAAGAAAAACAATTTGTTATGTATAGTAATTTGTTGTTTAAGTTCTCAGGCATATCTAATTATCAGGTAACATTATTGGTGAAACTCCCAAAAGGAAAAGAATTACCACTCTCATGAGCTATGTACAAATGTTCTTGAGGTCTGAACCATGAAAACAGAAGCCTTCTGTGAAATCTTTCTTTCAGAGGAGCAGATGATACAGAAAATATGATAAAGAGCGATCCTAGAGAAATACAAAGAATGTGAGTGAACAGTAAGGAGGCTGGCACTGATTACACATCACACAGCCAGGTGCAGAGTTGAGTGGAAATGGAGCCACAATAAACAGAATGCATGATTTGTTCTCAGTTTTAATCCAACACACCTAAAAGAAAGAATACTTTCCCCCATTGTTAATCAACCCACTTTGTATCTACAGGAACACTTGCTCCTGCTTTCCAAGCGGAGGCCGTTCTCACAAAGGGAAGCTAGGATATTGGTACCTAGCATTGTACCCCTTGGCTTTCTGTTTCAGACAGGGAAAATTATTTTTTGGTGAATCGTAACTTTGTCTTTGATTATTCTGTCACTATGAATGTCAGTCCTCTGTTAGCCACTGGTCCTGTTGGGATAATACCTGGATGTGGAATATGTTTCTTTCATTCCTCAGTGAAGGAGAGTCCTGGCAAGCAACAAATGCTACACACAACAGAGCAGTTGGACCGTTTTTACTGCAAGGAATAAAAATGAACATGTAGGTAGAGGGCCAACAGAGAGTTAAGTGCATTGTGGATGATGACACAAAAGCAACTGTTGTCATCCCAAACCTCATGGCACATAGAAAGGAAGGGCTACTGGAACTCAAAGAAAGTCATAGTTGTTGAAACAGCCTATAGCACAACCTTAAGAAATCTAAATCAATGAAGGGAGACAACCTGCTACTTATTGGTTGAAATTTTTAGAAGCCAGTATTATTAGGGAAGCTATAGGCAGAAGACAAGTTCTTCAATGATATCAACATATTAATAATCATTACTTTCAGATGTGCCTAGTTATATGACAATTAATATTACTACCCAGATATAAAAATGCAGGCTATAATAAAGACTAGCCACATAAGAAACATCCACTGGCATAGTAGTTGTATGGATATTATGAGACACACACACACACACACACACACACACACACACACACACACACACGTGACTCACATTCACTTAAAGTGCCAAAAAGTGGACATTGGGCATTCATACCTAACTGATACATATTTATCACATTATCAACAAGGTTGCATGAACATTGAGGAAAGACAGTGAGGACCAGAGGTCAGGGAGTATTACTATAAGATAAGATATTCTAGACATTACAGGTTTGCACTAATGAACTTCGGAGAGTTCTGGTGACATTGACATGACTTGCACAGAAACCAGGTTAGCTAATTCTCTAAAATTGAAGAAGAGAGATTGATGAATTGCTCCCCATAACTGAGGAGGTTTTTGTGGCAGGTGATGGCTTCTGAAGTAGGAAGAGTCAAGTCTTTGCTTTTGTTTCTTTTTCATCCCTGTGGCCCACGGTAAATTCGTATGTTCTACATCTGTACTCATATGGACAGCATTAGTTTGGATACTGGCTTATAGACAAAGAAAGAGAGGATGAAAAGAAGTAGCAGAAACAGAAGCAGCAGCAGAAGGATACAGAGAAGGAGCAGGAGAGACAGGAAGTTGGAAAAGAGATGGGGGAGGGTTCTATAAAAGGAGCTGGAGAAGAAAAGAGAATGAAAGTGTCTGTACTGGCTGGCTTTGAGTGCCAACTTGAGACAGGCTGGAGTTATCACAAAGAAAGGAGCTTCAGTTGGGGAAGTGCCTCCATGAGATCTAGCTGTGGGGCATTTTCTCAATTAGTGATCAAGGGGAAGGGCCCCTTGTGGGTGGGACCATCTCTGGGCTGGTAGTCTTGGGTTCTATAAGAGAGCAGGCTGAGCAAGCCAGGGAAGCAAGCCAGTAAAGAACATCCTTCCATGGCTTCTGCATCAGCTCCTGCTTTCTGACCTGCTTGAGTTCCAGTCCTGACTTCCTTTGGTGATAAACAGCTGTATGGAAGTGTAAGCTGAATAAACCCTTTTCTCCCCAACTGCTTCTTGGTCATGATGTTTGTGCAGGAACAGAAACCCTGGCTAAGACAGTGACCAAACATGATGCACACATATATGAAATCACCAAAAGTATATAATAAAGATTCACTAATATGGTGGCACAGCAATAAAAAGAATAAAGTAAAAAATGTGGTGAAAGTTGTTATGTGGATTGATATAGGTTCTTCCTGTTTTGTCCTTGTCTAGACTAAATGGAAACTAAAGGCTAACTATAAACCTCAGACTGCCATCTCATAGCTGTATTACAGTGCACATGATTTATATACTTCATCTCATAAGAAGGATTCAGACATTGGTATCAGCCCAAAGCTGTAGATAATATCAGGGAAGAATACAGGGAAGTACTCTATTCTGGAAAATCCAAGAGGGAGTAAATTTTTTTTCAGCTGCCAGGCATAATTTTTGTTGTAAGTTTTGAAAATTTTACTTTTGAAAACCTAACACAGGATCACAAATAAAATATGTGGGAATATGAAGTAGAAGAGAATATTTAAAAAGCTTATCTGATAGTACAGCAGCTACTGGTTATCTTTGTCCAAGCCATGCCTCCAACTTTATGACCTGTTGCTTAGTAAGCTGTTTTCATTGCCTGGATATTTCTATCATTGCCAACACATAGTTAACAGGATTAAATTGCATTATGCGTGTCAAAGGTTGGTTTTCTCCATTTATTTATTTATCTATTTATTTATTTATTTATTTATTTTAGATTGCCAACACATAGTTAACAGGATTAAATTGCATTATGCATGTCAAAGGTTGTTTTTTCCATTTATTTATTTATTTATTTATTTATTTATTCATTTTAGATTCTGTCCACTGCCCCCTTTCCAGTTCCCTGCTCACACAGTCCCATTCCCCATTTCCTCCTCCTTTCCTCATGAGGTAGGCGTAAGGCACTTGCAGTATAATGACCATGAGAAAAAAAAAGACTTATTGGGAAAACCCCACTTAGACATTCCTGAGTTCAAAGGGTTTTTTGTTGTTGTTGTTGTTGTTGTTGTTGTTGTTGTTGTTGTTTTTACTTCTTGTATACTTGCTTTTCCCATTATGGATTTTTTTTTTTGACTGTGAAAAATTAGAGCATGTTTCTAAACCATATTTTTGTCTGATGCCTGGAGCCATCTGGCTAGGCGGTAAATCTTTCTTTCGGTGTTAAGATTTACTTTTTTTTTTTTTTTTTGCTGGAAAAGATAGGTTGCAGCATGCACACACAGAATCATGTATGCAGTACATGTGCTAGAAAAATGTGCAGCTTATGAGGGCATGAATGTGGAGTATATGACTTTATAATCACATATCCAGCTAGCAGATGTGACATGTACGCAAAGACAGCACAGGACTCCATATTCTCCATTAATATTTTCAGAAAAAGGGGTTTGAAATCTCAACTTTCTAGCTCTTTGTTGCTCATGGATGATAAGATCAGAAACTCCTAAGACTCTGCACCTCGTTGCCTCGACCAGTCCTGCAAAGAGTTTTGAGGCCAAATAAACACTTAACCCTGGCTGAACTGTATCTCTAATATGACAGTCATGAGGAAAAGTCAAATCTCTTTTCATGACTTTCAAAATGGCTTGAGGAAGACAAGTTGTTTTATGTATTAGATTTACCTGGAATTTACATTTTGATTGGCCAAGAGTCGGCAAATTTCACAGTAACCTATCGATCTGCCAGAGACACTTGACAGCTTCAAACAATTGCAGAAATGGCTTTTAAAACTCAGCTGGTTTGTGAGTGCTGGGAAATTTTCTAAGTGGGCCATTTCATCCATCTTATAACAGTTCTTCTATGTACCCCATAAATCTTGGGGTAACTTTCAATAAAAGCAATGGATAAATATTTTGAAAGATATCGACGGAAATTCTTGTGGAATATCCTTCTATTGCTGCTTTCTCCATCCATTGTTACCCATTCCATTTCTTTCACCATTAATAACCCTTAAAAGCTCTTTCCCCTGTAAATCTACAGTCCATTCAGGACCTGCTTGCCTGAAACAGATAAAGACAATAACTGTGTGTCTCCGGGTTACTGGTCCAACATCTTTCTAAAACTTGTCCTCTTCTCTATGACCCCAGTTCCAGACTCTGAGCCAGGAATCATCTTTATATCTCTTCTGTCTGAAATATAATTTGTCATCTAAGATATATTTTTATCATCTCAAACCAGCACGACTTCTTTCATCCTGTGTCTGCAGATATCATTTCTCACTTATCATATCTGTCTTGAATTGCTGTGGTTTAATTCCATGTAAAAAATAAGAACATACTATGTTTGGGTTATTGCTAAAAGGAATGCATAAGGATGAATTCATAACAAGCCTACTAGAGTATCTTAAAACACCATAATTGTGGAAGTATGTTATCCAGATCAGAAGCATTAACATTGTCTGACTAAGAAGTGTGTTCTTTCCTAACTTCCAAGTCAACCTAACATTTAAATTCTATAGTTTAAAGTATGTGACAGCTGCACAAAAGCAAACATTGATTCAATGAAAGCAAGTGGTAATGGTGTGCAAATGAAAATGTAGAGGGTCAACTGAATTTTATGAGGCAAGATATGAAACATAAGGAAGACAATAGGGCTTCACTGAGGGGAAGTGCTCTTGTGTTGCTTTAGAGGTTTCTCTGGAGAACACACTTAATCTAGAAGATAGGGGCAGCAGGGGAATAATTCCTGTCTGTCAAATATTTAATAATCAAATTACATTTTTTTCTGGAATGTCCTACCATGGTAAACTTTGCCAATAGATCAAACACAACAGTCTTTTTCTAATAAGAATTGTAAAATCCTCAGTTCTTTCAGAAAATATTTCAGGTATGCAATGAGAATCAGGTGGAATTGGCTGAAGTCAATCCATTTTTATTTCCAGAATGGAGTTAGAGAGGCTCAGGCAGTAGACTTTCTGTTGGAGCTTCCTAGTGAGTCAAGTTTACTAAGGATTAGACTTTTAAAAACTGAATGCCAAATAATAGTTTGAATTTACTCATACAAACAATAGGGGGAAGATATTAAGGATATGACCCAGTAAAATGATATCATCAGTGCAGTTTTATGATTAAATATTTCATCTTTTGCTCTTTTTAGACAGCAGACTACCCATTAGAATCACCTAGAGAGCTTTAAAACTCATGATGCTCAGACTATACCCCAGACCAATTAAATTAAGTTCCCACCAGGTGTATCATGAGTCTCGGTATTTTTAATGCTCTCCTGGGGATGACCTGTACATTCAAATTTGAGACTCAGTAGTTAAGACCATAAACGTACTGAAAGAGGAACATGTTATCCGTCCATTCCTGTGTCCTGTATGAATCCACCACAATGCTTCGCATGATGAAAGGCATAGCACATGGCCTCTAGTGCATTAAGTAAGTGTCTAGCCAGGATGCAGGGGTACACAGCTAACTTCCATTTAAATTTGCCTTTTCGCAAGAGGGGAGATTTCAAAAGCATACGTAAAGCATCTTCTTATTATGCCGACATTATCACCCTAACGTTAGAGGTTCTGCTGAGCATCATTCCCTGAGTGTTTACCTGAACCCTGCAGGTCATGATTTTCTTATCTGGATTGAAATAGCTAGAAATCTCAGCAGAAATAAAACGTTTCAAACCAAAGACATGCCCAGCATAACATGTAGGTACAATTAAGTGGGTTAATAGTTGGAAAGGTGAAGAAACAATAACCAACTGGAAGCTTAATGTTATTTTTAATACTATTTTCTCTGAGTCCAATTTTTTTAAAATACCACTGTTACTAATATTATAATTATATTTACTATATTTGCGTGTCCATGTGTGTTTGTATCCCTGAGTGTTCCTCTGTGTATATGTGCACATGTGTGTGTACCAATATATCCGTGTGTATGTGCACATGTGTATATATAAGTGTGTGGGGGGGGAGTGGGGGGGTATGTGTGGGTGTGTGCACGCGCATGCAGTTCCATGGTAAACATGCAGAAGTTAGAGATGACCTTCAACTCTCCCCCTTTCTACTAATGTCACGAGAACTCGCTTACCCTCTGTGGTGATTTGTATAACAATGTTCCTTCACATTTTTAAATGCTTGATATAGGAGCTATGGCATTTGTTGAAAGAAGTAGGCCACTCTTAGTGGACTTTGAACTTGGAAAAGCCTACCCCAAGGCCTCCAGTCTCTCTCTGACTGCTGCCTGCAGATCAGAGTGTGACTCTCGCAGCTACTTTTCCACGACCATAGTTCACACATCCTTGCCTGCTTCCATGCTCCCCTCCATGACGAGAATGGAGTAGTCCTCTGAAATTTTGGACAAGTTTAATGCTTTTTAAAAGTAAGAGTACCCTTGTCACAATGTCTCTTTACAGAAATAGATGTTTCACTAAATAGGCAACTTCTTTATAATTCTCTCTCTACAACAATACCACTGATGCTTCAGTTGTCAAGCAGATGCCTGTTAAGTTAGTAGAGAAGGTAATATAAACAGATAGTTGTTATGGACTTTCAGAAATATAATATTGATGGTGATAGTGTTAGAGTAAAAACTTTTGGGGATTGAATATCACATAATTTTATTTATGTGAAATGTCCAACTTTATACAGAGAAGAAATAGAATAATTGTCCTCTAGGTTACAGACAAAAAAAAATAAACTACAAGATGTAACAGTAAAATATAAAATATTTAGGATTTGGGGTAATGAAAACATGATCATATTAGATTGTGTCAGTGGTTATACAATTCCATAGAGTTATCCAAACTAACTGAACTTTATGCTACCATGTATGGGTTTCATGTTACAAAAATTACATCTCAGAAAAAGCATTAAAGATTAGAGATTGCTTCCAAGCATCTTCTATAAATACAGTATATGTTTTCATCCTATACATATATTGTAATTTAAATAATTTTTAAGACAAAGTGTTTCTTTCTCATTCATATGTATCTACATATACCTGAGTGTGAGTGTGTACACCTCGTAGCTGTGAAAGACAACACAGTAATTAAGACCAACAGACAAGACCAGAGTTACAGGCAGTTGTAAGTTTCCATGTGGGTGGTGGGAAGTGAATATAAGTCCTATGAAAACCATCCAGGGTTTTACATGCTAATCTATCTCTCCAGGCCTCAAATCATTCCATTTGTTATAATGTTGTTTCTAAATACGCTATCAGCATCTTGGAGACATGGTTCAAGGATTTAAGAGTGCGTGCTTCTGTGGCAGAGCACTGGTCTGCAGACTTCAGCACACATCAACATCCCAACCTCTTGTTACTCAGCTCCAGGATGATTGGACACATTTGGCATCTGTGGATAACACTACTCACATGTGCATGCCTATACACAGATGCACACACATACACATACACATAATTGAAATTTTAAAGGAAACAAAATTGAAATATACTGTTGATAAAGTTTATGCACTTAAAACCCCAAATTTCTGCAATGTGTGACTTTGTGTATGTGTTTGTGTATTTTTTTCCTGCATCATAAATGTATTTTCTGAAAAAGTACTGTTTTAAAATATTTTAAAGGTTTTTGTCTCCAGATAAAATTGTTAAGCTCGTCTTTCCAAAGATGTAGAGATTTATACCCCAGTAGCAGAGCAGAATGCTGATCTCACAGATCCCTATTTAGAGTAGAATTTCTTCCCTCCCGTTTTGCTAATTTGAGAGGTGAGGATAATAGCTCTTTGCTTTAATTTGCATTTGTTTAATTGCTAGTGAGGTTGCTACTCTAAAACATATGTTTATTTAGCATTTATATTTTCTCTTTTCTGAATTGCTTCCTCATGACATTTTACAGCTCGCTATAAATTAGAATCTGAATGTTTCCCACAGATTTCCTTTAGGCTTTAAGCATCACCGTTATACAGTTACAGACATTCATCTGAAAAGTTTGCAGTTCTTCTCAGTGATTCAATGTTTTCTTTGATATTTAAGTAAATGTATTTTTAGTTACATATCTACATTTAGTTACATATCTAAGTATAGTCACATTTAGTTACAAATCTACATTTGCTGTGTGTGTGTGGGGGGGTTCATTTTCTAAAATAAAAAGCAACCACACTCCCTTTATAACTCAACTTGATCAGTTGTCGGGATCACTTACCTTTCCCTTTCAGTAATCCTGAAGTTCTCATCACAGAGATGTTTTAAAAGATGTGCCAAAGGGGTCCAGATTATCTATAAATAACATTTAATTCTCATATTTGATTGCCATTAATACTAAACTTCTGAGGGAGAATAAATTGAACTTTTTATGTATGTTTACACTTTGACATGCCTTACAAAAATATAAACAAATAGATATTCATTCCTTTTGCTTTGAAAGATTCTTTTAAGGAATGACAATGACCCAGAAACTTGTGGAAATTTATGCAGAAAGTCACAACTTGGGCAATCGTGAAGAAGAGAAGGAAAGAATGAAGAAGGCAGAGGAGTCAAGGACCCTTCAAGGAAACCTACATTAACCCATGCCAATTGGGGCTCACAGAGACTGAACTACCAACCAGAAAGCATACAATGGATGGACCTAGGCCCTCTGCACATAGATATCAACTATGCATCTGAGTTTTAATGTGGAACTGCTAAAGTGAGAGCAAGGACTGTCTTTGATGACATTGCCTGTATTAGGATCCATTTCCTCTAACTGGGTTGCCTTTTCTAGCCTTAATAGAAGGTGCACCTAGTCTTAACATGTCTGAATACGCCAAGGCTGGTTAATGTTTGTTAGTGGCTTCTCCTTTCCTGAGGAGAAGAGGATGACAGCTGAATTGTGGAAAAGGGGAGGTGGGATGGGGGGACTGGGAAGAGAGAGAAGACGGAAAGCTGCAATCTGTACTTAAAGTAAATAAATAGCTTAATTCATTAAAAAAAGTAACACCAAAAAGAATGACAGCAATTTTACTGTCATCATTTCAGATAAATTTTAGAGTTATCTTATTAAGATTCTAATGAGTCTTTCTCATTTTGATTCGAAAATAAGGTAAACCTGCAAACTAACTTAGGGACAGTTGATCTCTGTACACTATTACACAGTTTACATGGTAACTGTTTTTATTTTCCTATTTAGTCAAGTTTTTTTTTTAATTCTTCATTGTAAAATTTTGTTTTATTCACCACTATCTTTCATTTATTTTGCTAAAGCTATTCATAACTGTGCTATATTTTTCTATTGCTGTTTTGAATGAGACATTTTAAAATCACATTTTACATACTGGAGGTATTTATCCTGTAACTTGTCTCTTTGTTCAGCTTTGTTATTCATTTAATAGTTGTCCGGGTTATACTTTTGCAAGTTCTGAACATCAAAATATATCCTTTGCAAATTATGATCATTTTGTCTCTTTGCCTTGGACCATTGTTCTTTGAGCATGACTTTCTTAATTTCAATAAACAAAAGTGTATGAATGTATCACAGGACAGGTATCTTACTGAAGTAGTGGAAGGTCTGTCACATGAAATGATGCAGCAGGGCAACGCCATGAAAACAGGAGCTTCATAGAGCCTGGTCTGGTGGAAAATAGAAGCAAGGGAATCCCTAGAATCCAAAGGGCTAAATTATTAATATAATTTAGAAAACTTTCTCTGCTGGTGAGCAGCTGAAAATGTATGTCTGTCCTGTAAGACAAACTGTCTTCTCTCTTTATAGACAACATAATTGCTGGTCATTCAAATGATTGGCTAACCTTAGCATCAGCACTATATAGTAGTGCTCAGTTTAATGTTAAGCCAGGCTAGAAATATAAAGTATAATATCAATAGTTCAGCAGATGTATAAATACTCCTTTTTTTAAAAGTATTTTTCTTCCTTTATACCATGTACATTCAATATCTCATTTACTCCTAGGGCAGTTTAGAAAGAACAAGAGTTGTCTGTTCTTTGAAAGTTGCAAAGATATTTTGTGGAAAACAACTTTTGAGCATAGCAATTTACTAAGAAATAACTCTTTGAAAACTCTCAAAACTTCTCCACAGCCATTGCTTTCATCAGATGTTTTGTCTTCTACCTGACCATTTATGCCTCAGAACCATGTTTTATTAATCTCTTTGTGCCTAGATTTAAGCATGACACCTGGACTTGAAAGGTCACACTGGTTTGTGTTGAGATGGGTCTTGCAAATTAGAGATAATCTACAAACTAGAAGGAGGACTGGATATGGAACTACAGGAAAGAATTTAAGTATTATATTTTTGCTTTGTTTTGTTTTCTAGCTAATAATTTAGAAAAGCTTTTCTACTAGCTTGTCTAAATCTCAAATATATACAATGAACATAGAGATATGTGTGGTATTAGAGAAAATTTCAAATTGTTTTATCTTGTTCTATCAATCTGGGTTGAGCTTATATATAAAATCTGAATTTCTGCTAGAAAAAAAAAATAAACCTCAGACAGTATTTTACAGAATCCTCTGTTTATCCTTGTAAAACCAAGGATGTATTTATGAATAAGAAAATGGGGTAAATACATAAATTATGCTTTATTTATCTATTCACATTAGAAAATAATCATTGTTTGCTCAAGCCCCCAGATCATTACCTCTTGAAAGTTTGTGAAGTATATGCATGACATCACACCATCTTAGTAAAAAATCCTTACCAAGTATCCTTATTCTTCCAGTATGGCTCCATATTATTATAGTCATTCTTGCATTTCAGGGTACATGCTGTAAAGTTCAATTATGCATAGTCTCATAAGGTTGTGTTGGTGTTGATGTTTCTGAGTGCTTTGGTTAATATTATTAAGAGTGTATATGTACTGTATGGACTTATATTGTCCTGTTATTTGAACTTTTTGTCAAGAAGGCTTTATACAGTATGGATTCCCTATGTGATCTGTGTTTTATCACTTATGTAAGATATGTTGCTTGACTAATTCCATTCAATCAGTGGGAAAGACAAGGTAAGTATTTGAGATTCACACAGAGGTGTAACTGTGTGACTTGTCTAACCACTAAAAAATATAAAGGATAATGTCCATCAGAAGCAACCAAGTTCAACAATATCAGAAATATACTGACTGGAGTCTGAGGATCAGGTCATTTCAAGCTCCAGAATTTAACATGCATTTCAAATAGGAAACACAAGCAATGGTTGTAAATGTGAAAGCATTTTCCATTCACCCCAGGCTAGGATTTTTAATTTAAGAAAAAAGAAACTGTCAAAGTCTTCAAGAAAGGTTCTTAGATATTCTGGCCAATGGTTTATTTAAAAATCCAATAATACAATTTCCTCAGCAGCAGGAGGCAAGAGACCTTCACTTAGCTGAATGTCCCATAGATGGGAGAGAGCTAGACTCTAAGCACATGAACTAGTTTACGAAAAGACTTCTACTTCTGGGTCTAGGATAAGATATAAGGATAAGACAATGAATTCCCTTTCTGAATATTGCCAAGAAGAATCTCTCTTATTACCCATAAGAACCTGTCTATTCACATAATTTATTCATAAAATATAAAATTTTAGACATGAATTTGAAATATGTAATGGACCTGTCATTTCAATCTAGACAGTTATAGCTCAGGGTAGGGAAATAGCTTCTCTACTTAATATATGGCCCTCCTTATTAGTTCTACCACACCAAGAGAAGTGCAACTGGACGCCTGGACAATCACACTCCTCTTCTATTCAATTAGAAACCCTTAATGTTAGAAGAGGACGAGGTTACCTATGTCCACTGGATCTGTAATCTAAAATTTTATCAAGAGATAAAGCAAGCAATTTTGAGTAGGCCTACTAGACTATGCTTAATATGAACATAACTGTTCTTGAACAGGGGAGTAGAATATATAGATAGACAAAATTGTGATGGGAGACCATGTAATCCATACCAGAGAAAGAGGTGACAGCGACCAGAAGAGTGAGGCTTGGGGAATGATGAATGAAACTCATATGTTAAGTTTTATTGGAATATCTCCCTTCTATTAACTTGCGTATCTTGTAGGAATTTAAATTCCTGGAAATACTATAAATAATTCCACAGATTTTTTGATTAAGAATGAATTAGCTATCTCTCATCTTCCATCTAATTTAATTAAGGAATAGTTATTGAACATGTTTTATAAGCTTGGATCACAAGTCAAAAATATATGAACAAGACACTTAGATCTTCTGGTCTCCATGCTCTTAAATTTTATTTAATAGAATAAAAATAATACACACAAGACATAAAACCTGTCTATAAATAAACAAGTACTTGGTAGCAGATTAACAAACATGCTAAGTGATTAGATTTGATGGAGTCTAAGGACTAAGGTGATGAGAGTTTTCCCTTAAGAAGAATGTTCAGAAAATGCTCACAAAGTAGTGACAGAAACCAACCCTAGGAGTTTGAATTGGCTATCCTGAAATGGGGAAGCTGAGGTTTAGATAGTTTACATAGCTCTCTCTCTCTCTCTCTCTCTCTCTCTCTCTCTGTCTTTCTCTCTCTCTGTTTCATTTAGTCAAATATGTGACTCACAAATTCATAATCTTTACTTGACCTTTCTCTGCAGGAATAGATGCAGCTCCACTTTTGACCACAGAGAACTGCATGAAATTCATGTGTATTCTATGGCACCATGACTAATTCAAAACCTTGATTTTTCTCATATATAAAATGAAGATAAGTGTGCTTATCATTAGAGCTTCTCAGGAATATGGTAATAATGTATGTAAATTTCTAATTCAATAGGTGTTCAATAAAAGTGGTATTAGTATTTTAATAATAATTATTGTGCTGGTGTCTGTAAATGAGTAATTCACAGTAAATAAGCCATGTAACTATAAACTCTCAGACATAAATAAAGGTAATGCAAAGTAATACAAGTGGGGATATAGCAATGATTACAGAGGGAACAAAGGAAATACAAAATAAAAATTAGTAAAAAAATAAGCAAAGATAATATTTAGCTCTTTGAATTGATGAACACATTTTTAATAATTATTTTTAAAGGAGAGTATTAGAACTACTAAAATGAAGAAGAAATTAAAGACAATTATTATGGCTTTCTAGAAGTTTAAAAAAAATTTCTATTTGGTTGCTTTAGGAATTGAGATGATTTTAAAGCCTGAAGTAAATACAAGGTGCTCAGAATAGCACAACACCTTGGAAGAAAAAGAAATAACAAATATAGACTTCTCATGTGACAATTTCAAACCCTCACTCAAAATAACAGCAAATGCCATAACGGAATGCTGTTTTGTTGCTGGTATTTTTTGTTACCTTTTCTTTTTAAAATTTATTTAATTGTTTTTATAGTCCAGATTTTATCCCCCTCCAAGTCCATTCTCTGACTGTTCCACATCTCAAACCTCCTGCTGCCCCCTGCACCCCCCACCACCACTCCAGTCTCTAAGAAGATGTTCCCACTCTCCACCCCCCTACCCTGTCAGACCTCCTAACTCCCTGGGGCCTTCAGTCTCTTGAAGGTTAGGTGCATCTTCTCTAACTCGTCCAGACCCTTCAGGACTCTGCTCTGTATGTGTTTGGGGCCTCATATCTGCTGGTGTATGCTGCCTAGTTGGTGGACCATTGTCTGAGAGATCTTAGGGGTCCACGTTAGTTGAGACTGCTGGTCCTCCTACAGGGTCGCCCCCCACCCCCAGCTTCTTTGAGCTTTTCACTAATTCAGCCACAGGGATCCATAGCTTCTGTCCACTGATTGAGTGTAAATATCTGCATCTGACTCTTTCCACTGCTTGTTGGGACTTTCAGAGGGCAGTCAAGATAGGCCTCTTTTTGTGAGTACACCATAGCCTCAGTAATAGTTTCAATCCTTGGGACCTCCCCTTGAGATGGATCCCAGTTTGAGCCTGTGCTAAAAGATAAAGAAAAGAGAAAAAAGAAAAGAAGGAAGGAATAAAAGAAACAAACAGAAAAGAAAAAATAGAGAAAGAAAAAATAAAAATGAAGATTGAAGAAAATCTTATTTTTCAAAAAGTAACAATATAGCAAAGTAGTAACAAGGTTTTATTGAACAAATAATTTTGAGGCAAAACCAAACTAGACCATATATAATTTTGGAACACTTAGGGAGTCTAATGTTAGGTTTTGAAACATTGTGTTCGGCAGAATTTCTTTGACTAAAACAAGTAAAAAAAATGAACTGATGGATAAATTCTACTTCAACACACTGAATATTATATCCTTCAAAGGACATTTTGATAAGTGCAAATAGATATCTCAAAGAATGAATAAGTATTTGAAAACCATATATTTTGTGAAAGTTTTTATGTTTAAAATAAATAAAGGTATCTTACAACTAAACAACAAATGGATGATCTAATGAAAAGTGGGTAAGACTTTCAAATGACAACTCTCCAAAGAAGGTAAGCAGATGCCAATGAAGCACAAGAAAAGATTATCAACGCCACTAGTTACTCCAAAACTACAAATGAAAACCACAACGAGATTTAATTCTGCAGTCCCTAATGGTAACTCTTAATAGTATAAAATATCTTGGTGTGACTCTTACGAAGGAAGTGAAAGATTTGTATGACAAGAACTTCAAGTTGATGAAGAAAGAAATTGAGGAAGATCTCAGAAGATGGAAGAATCTCCCATGCTCATGGATTGGCAGAATCAATATAGTAAAAATGGCTATCGTGCCAAAAGCTATCTACAGATTCAATGCAATCCCCATCAAAATTCCAACTCAATTCTTCAAGGATCTAGAAAAGACAATTAGCAAGTTCATCTAGAATAACAAAAAACCGAGACTAGCCAAAACTCTTCTCAACAATAAAAGAACCTCTGGTGGAATCACCATGCCTGACCTCNTTGGCCATCAGTGGGAAGAGAGGCCCCTTGGTTATGCAGACTTTATATGCCCCAATACAGGGGAACGCCGGGGCCAAGGGGTGGGAGCGGGTGGGTAGGGGAGCAGGGCTGGGAGGGGGGAGGATATAGGGAACTTTCTGGATAACACTTGAAATGTAAATGAAGAAAATATCTAATAAAAGTTGAAAAAAAAAAGAAAGAAAAAAAAAGACATAATAAGGACATTGGAAGGAGATATGAGAAGAAACTGGAAGTTTTACATGATGCTATTCCAATGAAAAATGCCCTTGACACTCTTTTTGTTGTTGCTGTTGTTAGATATTCCCTTTATTTACATTTCAAATGCTATCCTGAAAGTACCCTATAACCTCCCTCTACCCTACTCCCCTACCCACCCACTCCCACTTCTTGGGCCTGGCATTCCCATGTACTGGGGCATATAAAGTTTGTAAGAAGAAGGCCTCTCTTCACAATGATGGCCAACTAGGTCATCTTCTGCTACATATGCAGCTAGAGACACGAGCTCTAGGGGTACTGATTAGTTGTTGTTCCACCTATAGGGCTGCAGACCCCTTCAGCTCCTTGGGTACTTTCTCTAGATCCTCCATTGAAGGCCCTGTGTTCCACCATATAAATGCCTGTGAGCATCGCCTTTGTTGAGTTAGCTATATCAGGGTCCTTTCAGAAAAAATCTTGCTGGCATATGCTAATGTTTGGGTTAGGTGTCTGATTATGGGATGGATCCCCTGGTGGGATAGTCTCTGGATAGTCCATCCATTTGTCTTAGCTCCAATCTTTGTCTCTGTAACTCCTTCCATGGGTGTTTGTTCCCTATTCTAAGGAGGAATGAAGCATCCACACTTTGATCTTCCCTCTTCTTGATTTTCTTGTGTTTTGCAAATTGTATCTTGGGTATTCTAAGTTTCTGGGACAATCCACTTATCTGTGAGTGCATATCAAGTGATTACTTTTGTGATTCAGTTACCTCACTAAGGATGATATCCTCCAGATACATCTATTTGCCCTAAAATTTCATAAATCCATTGTTATTAATAGCTGAGTAGTACTCCATTGTGTAAATGTACCACACTTTCTGTATCCATTCCTCTGTTGAGGGACATCTGGGTTCTTTCCAGCTTCTAGCTATTATAAATAAGGTTGCTATGAACATAGTGGAGCATGTGTGCTTATTAACAGTTGGAACATCTTCTGGGTATATGTCCAGTAGAAGTATTGCTGGATCTTCTGATAGTACTATGCCCAGTTTTCTAAAGAACCACCAGACTGATTTCCTGAGTGGTTGTACCAGCTTGTAATCCCACCATCAATGGAGGAGTGTTCCTCTTTCTCCACATCCTCTCCAGCATCTGCTGTCAGCTAAATTTTTTTTCTTAGCCATTCTGACTGTAATGAGGTGGTATCTCAAGGTTGTTTTGATTTGCATTTCCCGGATGATTAAGGATGTTGAACACTTTTTCAGGTGCTTCTCAGCCCTTAAGTATTCCTCACATGAGAATTCTTTGTTTAGCTCTGTACCACATTTTTAATGGGGTTATTTGAATTTCTGGAGTCCAGCTTCTTGAGCTCTTTGTATATATTGGATATTACTCCCCTATCAGATATAGGATTGGTAAAAATCCTTTCCCAATATGTTGGTGACCTTTTTGTCTTATTGACAGTGTCTTTTGCCTTACAGAAGCTTTGTAATTTTATGAGGTGCCATTTGTCAATTCTTGATCTTACATCACAAACCATTGCTGTTCAGTTTAGGAATTTTTCCCCAGTGCCCATATCTTCAATGTTTTCCCCACTATCTCCTCTATAAATTTCAGTGTCTCTGGTTTTATGTGGAGTTCTTTGACCACTTATACTTGAGCATTTTACAAGGAGATAAGAATGGATCAATTAACATTTTTCCACATGATATCCGCCCGTTGTGAAAATTCAGTCTTTTTTCCACTGGATGGTTTTAGCTCCTTTGTCAAAGATCAAGTGACCATAGGTGTGTGGTTTCATTTCTGGGCCTTCAATTCTATTTCATTGATCTACCTGTCTGTTGCTGTACCAGTACCATGCAGTTTTCATCACAATTACTCGGAAGTATACTTTGAGGTCAGAGATGGTGATTCCACCAGAGGTTCTTTTATTGTTGAGAATAGTTTATTATATCCTAGGTTTCTTTATTATTCCAGATCAATTTGCATATTGCCCTTTCTAACTCAGTGAAGAATTGAGTTGGACTTTTGATGGAGATTGCATTGAATCTGTAGATGGCTTTCAGCAGGATAGCAATTTTGACTATATTAATCCTGCCAATCCATGAGCACGGGGGATCTTTCAATCTTCTGAGATCTTCTTCAATTTCTTTTTTCAGAGACTTGAAGTTCTTATCATACAGATCTTTCACTTACTTAGTTAGAGTTACACCAAAGTATTTTATATTACTTGTGACTATTATGAAGGGTGTTGTTTCCCTAATTTCTTTCTCAGCCCGTATATCCTTTGTGTAGAGAAAGGCCATTGATTTGTTTGAGTTAATTTTATATCCAGCTATTGCACTGAAGTTGTTTATCAGGTTTAGGAGTTCTCTGGTGGAATTTTTAGGGTCACTTATATATACTATCATATCATCTGCAAATAGTGATATTTTGACTTCTTCCTTTCCAATTTGTATCCCCATGATCTCCTTTTGTTGTTGAATTGCTCTGTCTAGGACTTCAAGTACTATATTAAATAGGTAAGGAGAGAGTGGGCTGCCTTGTCTAGTCTCTGATTTTAGTGGGATTGCTTGGAGTTTCTCTCCATTTTGTTTGATATTGGCTACTGAGTAGCTGTAGATTACTCTTATTATGTTTAGGTATGGGCCTTGAATTCAATAACAGCATAAATAATAGTAAGCCAGCATTCACGTGGAAACTGAATAACACTACTCAATGACACTTTGGTCAAAGAAATAAAGAAATTAAGGACTTTTTTAGAGTTGAATGAAAATGAAGCCATAACATACCAAAACTGATGGGACACAATGAAGGCATTCCTAAGAGGAAAACATATAGCCCTGAGTACCTCCAAAAAGAAACTAGAGAGAGCATACACTAGCAACCTAAAAACATACCTAGAAGCTCTAGACTAAAGGAAGCATACTCATACAAAAGGAGTAGACAGGAGGAAATAATCAAACTCAGGACTGAAATCAACCAAGTGGAAACAAAAAGAACTATTCAAAGAATCAATCAAACCAGGAGTTGGTTCTTTGAGAAAATCAACAAGATAGATAAATCCTTAGCCAGACTAACTAGACAGCACAGGGACACTATCGTAATTAAGAAAATTAGAAATGAAAAAGGAGTCCGTGTTGATCTGATAGGATGAATGGGATAATTTCAACATTTTTGTATCTGTTGAGGCCTATTTTGTGACCGATTATATGGTCAATTTTGGAGGAGGTAACATGTGGTGCTGAGAAGAAGGCGTATCCTTTTGTTTTAGGATAAAATGTTCTGTAGATATCTATTAAATACATTTGTTTCATAACTTCTGTTAGTGTCCATGTGTCTTTGTTTAGTTTCTGTTTCAAGCACCTGGCCTGGTATGAGTGGGGTGTTGAAGTCTCCCATTATTATTGTGTGAGGTGCAGTGTGTGCTTTGAGCTTACTAAAGTTTCTTTAATGAATGTGGCTGCTCTTGCATTTGGAGCATAGATATTCAGAATTTAGAGTTCATCTTGGAAAATTTTACCTTTGATGAGTATGATGTGGCCCTCCTTGTCTTTTTCGATAACTTTGGGTTGAAAGTCAATTTTATTCGATATTAGAATGGTTACTCCAGCTTGTTTCTTCGGACCATTTGCTTGGAAAATAGTTTTCCAGCCTTTCACTCTGAGGTAGTGTCTGTTGTTTTCCCTGAGGTGGGTTTCATGTAAGCAGCAAAAAATTGGGTCCTGTTTGTGTATCCAGTCTATTAGTCCATTTTTTTTTTTAAATTGGGGAATTGAGTCCATTGATGTTAAGAGAAATTAAAGAAAAGTAATTGTTACTTCCTGTTACTTTTGTTGTTAAATTTGGGATTCTGTTTTTTGGGTGTCTTCTTTTAGGTTTGTTGAAAGATTACTTTCTGGCTTTTTCTAGGGTGTAGTTTCTGTCATTGTGTTGGTGTTTTCCCATTATTATCCTTTGAAGGGCTGAATTCGTGGAAAGATATTGTGTGAATTTTCTTTTGTCATGGAATACTTTGGTTTGTCCATCTATGGTAATAGAGAGTTTTGCTGGGTATAGCAGTCTGGGCTGGTATTTGTGTTTTCTTACGGTCTGTAAACATCTGTCCAGGATCTTCTGGCTTTCATAGTCTCTGGTGAGAAGTCTGGAGTAATTCTAATAGGCCTGCCTTTATATGTTACTTGACCTTTTACCCTGCCGTCTTTTAATATTCTGTCTTTATTTAGTGCATTTGTTGTTCTGATTATTATGTGTTGGAAGGAACACATAATTTCTTTTCTGGTCCAGTCTATTTGGAGTTCTGTACGCTTCTTTTTTGTTGATGGGCATCTCTTTCTTTAGGTTTGGGAAGTTTTCTTCTAAAATTTTGTTGAAAATATTTGCTGGCCCTTTAAGTTGAAAACCTTCATTTTCATCTACCCATATTATCCATAGGTTTGGTCTTCTCATTGTGTCCTGGATTTCCTGGATGTTTTGAGTTGGGATTTTTTTTTTTTTGCATTTTCCATTTTGTTTGTTTGTTGTACCCATGTTCTCTATAGAGTCTTCTGCACCTGAGATTCCCTCTTCCATCTCTTGTATTCTCTTGCTAATGCTCACATCTATGGTTCCTGATTTCTTTCCTTGGATTTCTATCTCCAGAGTTGACTCACTTTGGGTTTTCTTTATTGTTTCTATTTTCCTTTTTAGGTCTTGGATGGTTTTGTTCAATTCCATCACCTGTTGGGTTGTGTCTTCCTCTAATTCTTTAAAGGATTTTTGTGTTTCCTCTTTAAGGACTTCTACCTATTAAGCAGTGTTTTCCTGTGATTCTTTAAGGGCTTCTACCTGTTTTGCAGTGTTTTCCTGTGATTCTTTAATGGCTTCTACCTGTTTAGCAGTGTTCTCCTGTATTTCTTTAAGTGAGTTATTAATGTCTTTCTTAAGTTCCTTTACCAGCATCATGAGATATGATTTTGAATCCGAATCTTGCTTTTCGGATGTGTTGGGGTAACCAGGACTGGCAGAGTTGGGAATGCTGGTTTCTGATGATGGTGAGCAGTCTTGGTTTCTGTTGGTAAGATTTTTACGGTTTTTTTTTTTTTTTTTTTTTTTTTTTTTTTTTTTTTTTTTTTTTTTTTTTTTTTTTTTTTTTTTTTTTTTTTTTTTTTTTTTTTTTTTTTTTTTTTTTTTTTTTTTTTTTTTTTTTTTTTTTTTTTTTTTTTTTTTGCCATTTGGTAATCTCTGGTGTTATTTGTTATAGTTGTCTCTGGCTGGAGTCTGTTCCTCCTGTGATTCTGTTAGCCTCTGTCAGCTGTCCTGGGAGTCCAGCTCTCTTCTGAGTCTCAGTAGTTAGAGTACTCTCTGCAGGCAAGCTCTTCTTTTGCTGGGAAGATGCACAGAGGTTTGGCCTTCAGACCTGCCTCCTGGCTGAAGATGAAGGCCCGAAACAGGGCCTGTTCAGGAAGATTGGTTGCCCAATGGACCCAAGACACAAGATGGTTATCTAACCTGCTCTGGCTGTCAAAGGCCTCCTGACCAGCCACCTCTCCTCTGGCGGGGAAGGTGCCCGGATGTCTGAAGCCCAAAATGGGGGTCTGGCACAGAAGCTATGTTGATTCTGCAGTCCACTGGCTCACCCTCTGCAGACTTCGAGCCGATCTGGGTAGGCTGGTCTTAGAGGGACCCAGGAGACAAGATGGCTCCCTCATCTACTCTGGGGGTCACAGCCCTCCCGGACAGCCACCTCTCTTTTATTGGGGAAGGTGCCCGGATATCTGAAGCCTGAAACGGGGGTCTATCCCAGAAGCTGTGTTGCTTCTGCCTGTCCCAAAAGCTGTTTTTCTTCTGCAGTCTGCTGCTTACCCTCCACTGACTCTGAGCTGATCTGGTCAGGCTAGTCTCAGAGGGACCCGGGAGACAAGATGGCTCCCTGACTTGCTCTGGGGGTCACAGCCCTCCCAGGCTGCCACCTGTCTCTGGCAGGGAAGGTGCCTGGATGTCAGCAGCCCCAAACAGTGCCTGTCCCAGAAGCTGTGTTGCTTCTGCCTTTCACAGAAACTGTGTCGCTTCTGCAGTCCACACTTTCACCTGAGCAGACTGGTCTCAGAGGGACCTGGGAGACAAGATGGCTCCCTCATCTATTCTGTCACTCTTGGAAAGTATGAAAGTTGCTCAGAAAGACAATAGTAAATGAGTAGTGATCTCCAAGAGTCATGGAGCCTCTTAGAGGTAATGAGTACTTTTTAGAATTTACTATAATAATGTTTATACAACTTTGCTTTATTCATAATCCAGATGAGTTGTGGAATATGTAAATAACCCCTCAGTAATGCTATTAAAAATAAAATATGGAAGTAACTATTTCACCTGTTACTCCCTCAACAAAGCTGTGTGACCAGCTATTTGTTTGAAATTGTATTTTGCAGTAAATTTTCCAAACACTTCTCATTTGGGAGAAGGGATGTACTTCTGTGGAATTGAGCAACAATATACACCATATCCAAATATGAAGGAATGCCTTTAGGTTGTAGCATCAGATACTTAAAAAAATACAAGATTGATATTTTTGTGTTGTTTTGCCACAGTAACACATTTTATCAAAATCAGATTAAACTTTTGGTGCAATGTGAACAGTGATGAAGATGATGATGGTGGTAAATATTTGCTAAGCAATTGCTGTGTCATGATCCTATGCAAAGGACAAAACAACAATTTAGGTTTTAGAGCTTCCTTAGTTCTGACAACTATTTTTGTTATGATTTTTTCACTACTTTTAATAGGGTAGTAGAAAGTCAGATAGCTTAACCTGATCCAAAATTGCTGTCCACAGGGGCAGGTTTGGCATTTTAAATTCATTTAGTCAGGTCCAAGATTCATACTGCAAACTTGTAATTTTATTGTTTTTTTTTTTTTATTTAGGCATGTATATCTGATTTATCTTTTTTTTTTACATATTTAGGCACACTGTATATTGTCATGGTAGAAAACTTGAAAAAAATGCTTCACCTAGGGAAAACTAGACATATGAAATAAAGATATATGGTTGTTATTAAAATTAAAATATATTTATACTTAACTTGACAAGAGATACATGTGACACGGCAAATCAAATGCAGGTGCTAAAGCAATTGAATTATATTATCTGTTTACATAAATGATATGTATGTGTTGCAAGCATTGATGTCATTTGTTATAAACATACTCATATACATCTCAAAATACATTTACCTCTACTATATATGTAAATTATACAAGTGAAAACATTTGCCGAGAGATTTGTCTGTTCTATTCATATCACATCAAAATGTTGATTGCCTCTGTGTGTGATTTAGATGTGTTTTACTTATAGCATTTTTGTCTTTTTAATTGCTTTCATATGATCGTCTTTGACCTTTGAGCTAATGGATGTCTAGATGGTTTCCATTTCCCTTGGGCACACCACTACTGCTCATTGTGAGACTCTTCCAGCTAGGAGTCTGATCTTCAGTGTTCCAACCTACTTCTGACCTGACTGAATTTCCATTAACCCACAATTACAGATCCTGATCTCATCAGATAAGAGGAACTTTATTATAATGGGGGCAGACAGAGTACCCAATGCCAAACAATTAGTAAACACATCCTTGCTCCACAGTTGAACTGCTCTTCACACACAGGACTGTAGAAAGACCATTCACCACGCTCACCAGCGGCTCCTCCCTATCTTCTCTCATTCTGTTAGTTTGCTACATTCTTTTCTTTCTCTGTCAATTTTCTCAGTTCTAGTTGTCAGTCTCAACTAGGAAACTACAAAAGAAAAAACAAAAATTGATTGCTCAGGTCAGTTAAGTCTACAATCAAAAAACGGTGGCTTTCAACAATGTTGAATCAAAACCCACAAAGCATCATCTAAAGAGAGAAAATATTGGAAATATTTGGATATACCTTTAGCACTTTTTTTGGGGGGGGTGGGACTTTGAAAACCAGAAAAAAATCAATAAATCTGATAACAGATTGATTGTTTGAAATGATGAAAAATTTCATTCCCTCGAACTGGCAACACAAGACTCTACCCTTGTCCAGAAAGCTCAGTGACTGTGTTTCCAAAGGTTTTTAGTGGGATTTACTGCAGCTGCTTCCTGGATGCTCATGGTTGCTAGAGAACAAAGGAACATTAGATACTGAGTTCAATACTCTTCCTGTAAAACGGCACTGAGCTAGAGATGTCTTAATTCAAAGGGCTGAGGTAAGTTATTGGCAGAATTAGAATGCAAAGCTGATCTTTTGTCATGTGGTTTGAGTTTACACATAGTGTCAGGCAGTTGAAATAAGTCAATGCCATTCAAAGCATAAGAGAAGTTGGGGTGGCAGATTGGAATGAACTGCAAAGAATATGGCCTGCATTTGTCCTGAAAAAACTCATTCATATTTGTAGGCTGTATTTATTCCTATAGAGCTCAGTGTGACTACCCCAATATACGTCAAATAACTCATATTTAAAACTCCACCTACTCATGAGTGGAATAGCCTATTTCATTCATTAACGATACAGTACCATTATATTAATGGCAATCATCAGATTCAACCATGTGATATAGTTGGGGTCAATTTGAATCACTCTTTTGAATGATTTGAACTTGCTACAGTACAACTGGAAATGTGATTTTCAGTCCTCTCAAATCACTGGCATTTTGACTTTTGCTTTAATGAAAAAATATCCCTGTTATTTCTACCTATCGTTTAAAGTTCTGCCTTTGGAGTTAAGTAAGAAACTCATTCCTCCTCAAACTTGTGAAATACATGAAAATGGTTTGGACCCCTCCGAAATTTTCTCATCTCCCTTATCCATTCTTCATATGATATACGATATTTAAATGGATGGTATATTCAGAAAAGTTAAGAAAAAGTCCCTCCAAACCAAAGTAACTTTTCTGAAACTCCATCATTATACCACAAATTAATCCAGGGTACTAAAGTATTCTAAGAAATGTCAAAGGAAGTGGAAGAAATGTTCAGAAAGGAAACACGAGGGTATTTGAAGTTAATAATAATGGCACTTAACATATATCAAAATCTTACAACATGTCAAGGATTCTGTTAAAAGTCTTACTTTTTTTATTAAATTCAACTCATGGTTACTCCAAAAGAGAGGCATTTTGTCCCCATTTTATGGATGAATAAATTGAGCCCCAACTTGTTGAATCAAACTGTCCTTAGTCACTTATCTCTAGAGTGGCAAAGATTTTTAAAGCTGATCTAATTTTGAAAAAACAACTGATTTAGAGTTAAAATAAGGTCTGCCATTGCTTTTGGATTCTGTGCTTAGCTTCTTCAGTCCTGTCTTTTGTCATGTTCTTCATAAATTTCTCATTTCTTTTTATTATTATTTCTAAAACATTACTTTTTCAGAAGAGAACTAGATAGTCTTATTTTGAAGATAGTCAATCGGGTAGTAAAAAGGATACAGCAATAATTCATATATGTAAAAATATCTCCCTTCTATAAACTTTTACTTCATAGTAACTCTCTTCCAAGGACAAAGAATGGTAGGTGTTTTAGAATATTTACCCGACTAAGTGCTGCTTTAATGAGGAAATATACAAACATAGAAAGAGCAGAAGTCTTTCCTCTACATCAATTAGCATTTTATTAAATATGATGAATCTCATTTGCTTTTAAAAGTATAGTTCTTAAATGACTTTCATTTGGACATATTGATGTGCTCTCACATTCAGAGAACAGAAGATAAAATTGGGTGCCCTGTCATTATTACAGACTCAGCTGTTATGGTTATGATGATGAATATGAGATTATTATTATTTTTATTGTCTTCAGCAAATGAGTTTTCTTTCTTTTCCCAGAGCTTGCATATGTATTTCTAATTTATTATTCTACTATTCCATTTTGCTTTGACATTTTTTCCAAAGAAAACAGGAAAGAGTAAAAATGGGATGTGAAAGAGGACATTCCAAGGCTTGGGCTTGGGGAGGCCTGCTGCGAGCTGACTGGCCCCAGGCTACACTGCAGCCAGAGTTTTGTCTCTCACTCCTCTGCACTCAAGGCCTCCATTGATTAGACCCTGACTGCTTTACAGCTACAGCCTTGGATAGGCAGTTGGAGAAATTGATTGCATTCAATTCCCAGCCAACTGAAACACATCAAGTAGTCCCAGGTTCTATCAATGAGTGCCTTAATTTCCTTTCTTAATTACTCCAGTAAGAAGTCCTTTTGCATATCCAGCTGGTGTATGTGTGTGTGTGTGGGAGAGAGAGAGAGAGAGAGAGAGAGAGAGAAGGGAGGAGGATGTAGGGAGAGAGGGAAGGAGGGAGAGAGGGAGGGAGGGGAAAAAAGGAGGAAAGAGAGAGGGAGAAGCTTTACCCAGCACTAGGTCTTTTTTTTAATGTGTGGCATGAAACTGGGTCACATTTTATCATTGTGAATTTTGTAGATTGTTAAAATTTTTGATTAGGTAATCAAGAATCAAGTTGAATTCAAGACTCAACTCAGCCAACTCATCTTGTATGTTTGCAGTTTTTTTATATAGCTACACATTGTTTTCAAATTTGTAATGAAAAAAAATTGCTAAGGCAGTTGTAATAAGTAGAAATGTTTATAAATACAAAAATAGATATCATCTCTGCTTCTAGCCCAGTGAGGACAGAAATGGCAATGTGTGCTACCCTCTATTGAGTATTTAAGGCTCTAAGTTGAAGTATAAATGCTTCAGCAGGATCATTCACTTTGTTATTTTAAAATAACTCCTTGTTATAAGATAGAAAGTTTTTACTCCCTTTCATATATGTGGGAACCAAAACATAAAAGTTTAAACCAATGATTATATGAGTATTAATGATGAATTTCATGTTTCCCTCAGATTAAGAGGGAACCATGAATTTAATCTAATTTGTTGTCTAATATAATACCTAGCAAACTGTTTATATAAAATTCTTCGGTGTCATCCAACCTCATGGTGAATATGTGTCAAACATAAATAAACATACATAAATAAAATCCTCTTAGCCAGAAAGCTGTAGTTAAAAATGCTCACTTCTATTGCTTTCTTAGTAAACAGAGAATCTCTCTTCTCTTTGTGTTTGTGTACTTGCATCTTTACTTTTAAAACATTCAGGAAGTTGGAAATTATAATGCATCATTATCACTGAAGTTTCAAATTCCATATCGAATAGATTCTTATGATGTCAAAGTTGCCTTCTTGCATTAAGGTCCATGGAGAACTTGTTCATAACTCTCTCCAGCACTGCACAGCATGGCCTTCTAGAGCAAAGGTTCAAGACACTGAATTTTAACAAGAGCTTCTAGTGATTCATACAAAAGCAGACATTGAGATCAAATGAGATTTTAGTCAAATACTCATTTCCTCTCTGTTATCAGTACCCTAGGTTCACCTGGGGTCATATACTTCAGTTATTGTGGATAAATCATAGCTGATTCAAATCAATGTGCTATCCCCATTTTTTTTTGGGGGGGTGGTCATTGGTTAGACGAGAACATGTGATCTGATTCTGGATAATCCTAACTAAATGTTTTAGAAAAATTCCTCTTTCTTATAAAAGAAAATTATATAGGAAAAGATGGTTCTTTACTTAATTTTCTTTTCTTTGATATTTTGGAAAGAAACCAACATGTGTGAGTCTTGGTAGAACTGCAACACTTTGATAGGCAACACTTGTAGTGGTAAAGTGACATATGCAAACAAACATGGGGAAGGTGCATATAATAGAAATAGAAATAGAAAAATATAAATGCCCTGTATCTGTGGAAGTGATTGCCAGGTCAACTGATGCTGCTCTATTTGTATGAATAATAAATAGTCTTTAGGTTAATTCACTGTTAGTCAAGATCTATTATTGAATCCAAAAGCATCTTAAGTCTCTCCTTCCCCACCTTGCCTTTAAGCACTTCCTCCTTTCAAAAATCAATGCCAAAAAGTCATCGTGAAGATTTGTCAACTAGGCCTGCTGTCTATCATGTGAAAGAGCTAGATGAAGAGAAATTAAAGTGGCCATTTGACTGTGCTGTCAAATATGAGATACCAGAACTAATCTTTGGCAGATTCTAGATTGCCATAAATTGATGGTATGAAACTTTAACCTAAATTGATACTACTGAGCAAGGGCATGAAAACCATGGCCCACAGGAAAGATCTGGCCACCTGCCTGTTTTAGCAAATTTTATTGGAACATAGCCCCACTTGTTCACTGATATGATGCTGCTTTTATGCTACCATTGCAGAGTTGAATACTTATCAAGCAGAAATTATTCAAAGAGCCTAATCTATTCAAATCTCTACTGATGTTTGATAAAGATGTTGAAGTTCTTAGGTAAAGAGAAAATCTTATGCTTTCTAATTCAGTCTTTCTAATTGTTAAGTATTGGAATATATATTCTGACTCATTGACTTCTTTCTATTGAAGCATTACAAATGCCCAAAGCATTTATCTTTAAATTTTAAGACATAATTTAAAGACATGTGATGTGAAATAATCTACAGAGACTAAATATATGATCTGAAAGAAACAACAGTAATGTGTCAAACATATATTTCTTGAGCAAAAAAAAAAAAAAAAAAAGAAACATAAAAGAAGAGATAACAGATGGTCCGTTTGTCCTAAGTATGAGAACAGAAGCCCAATAAAAACAACCTTTATGTTATTAGTGACACCTCGTTGCTTCAACAAAATATTTAACAAAATGCAACTTAAGAAAGGAATGGTTTACAAAATACAGACACTACCTCAGAGTGAAAGGCTGGAAAACTATTTTCCAAGCAAACAATACTAAGAAACAAGCTGGAGTAGCAATTCTAATATCGAATAAAATTGACTTTCAACCCAAAGATATCAAAAAAGACAAGGAAGGGCACTTCATACTCATCAAAGGTAAAAACTACGAAGATGAACTCTCAATTCTGAATATCTATGGTCTGAATGCAAGAGTAGCCACATTCATTAAAAAACTTTAGTAAAGCTCAAAGAACGCATTGCACCTCACACAATAATTGTGGGAGACTTCAACACCCCACTTTCACCATTGGACAGATCCCGGAAACAGAAACTAAACAAAGACACATGGACACTAACAGAAATTATGAAACAAATGGATTTATTAGATATCTACAGAACATTTTATCCTAAAGCAAAGGATATACGTTCTTCTCAGCACTACATGGTAACTCCTCCAAAAATGACCATATAATCGGTCACAAAATAGGGCTCAACAAATACAAAAATATTAAAATTTTCTCATTCATCCTATAAGATCACAATGGACTAAGGCTGATCTTCAATAACAGCATTAATAATAGAAAGCCAGCATTCACATGGAAACTGAACAACACTCTACTCAATGAAACCTTGGTCAAGAAAGAAATAAAGAAATAAATTAAAGACTTTTTAGAGTTTAATGAAAATGAAGCCACAACATACCCAAACTTATGGGACACAATGAAGGCATTCCTAAGAGGAAAACTTATAGCCCTGAGTGCCTCCAAAAAGAAACTAGAGAGAGCATACAATAGCAGCCTGACAGCACAACTAGAAGCTCTAGAACTAAAAGAAGCATACTCATGCAAAAGGAGTAGACAGCAGGAAATAATCAAACTCAGGGCTGAAATCAGCAAAGTGGAAACAAAAAGAATCAACCAAACCAGTAGTTAGTTCTTTGAGAAAATCAGCAAGATAGATAAATCCTTAGCAATACTAACTAGAGGGCACAGGGACAGTATTCTAATTAACAAAATCAGAAATGAAAAACAAGATATAACAACAGAACCTGAGGAAATCGAAACACCATCAGATCCTACTACAAAAAGCTATACTCAACATAATTGGAAAAGCTTGATGAAATGGACAACTTCCTAGAAAGATACCAGGTAACAAAGTTAAATCAGGATCAGATTAACAATCTAAACAGTCCCATTTATTCTAAAGAAATAGATTCAGTCATCAATAGTCTCCCAACCAAAAAAAGCCCAGGACAATATGAGTTTAGTGCAGAGTTCTATCAGACCTTCAAAGAAGACCTAATTCCAACTTTCCTCAAACTATTCCACAAAATAGAAACAGAAGGTACTCTACCCAATTCATTCTATGAAGCCACAATTACTCTGATACCTAAGCCACACAAAGATCCCCAACAAAGAAAGAACTTTAGACCAATTTCTCTCATGAATATCAATGCAAAAATACTCAATAAAATCCTTGCAAACTGAATCCAAGAACACATAAAAATCATCATCCATCATGACCAAGTAGTCTTCATCTGAGGGATGCAGGGATGATTTAATATATGGAAATCCATCAACATAATTCACTATATAAACAAACCCAAAAACAAAATTCACAAGATCATTGTATTAGATGCTGAGAAAGCATTTGACAAAATCCAACACCCATTCATGATAAAAGACTTGGAAAGATCAGGAATTCAAGGGCCATACCTAAACATAATAAAAGCAATCTACAACAAACCAGTAGCCAACATCAAAATACCTGGAGAAAAACTTGAAGCAATCCCACTAAAATCAGGGACTAGACAAGGCTGCCCATTTTCTCCATACCTATTCAATATAGTATTTGAAGTCCTAGCCAGAGCAATTCGACAACAAAAGGTCAAGGGGATAAAAATTGGAAAGGAAGAACTCAAATTATCACTATTTGCAGATGATATGATAGTATATATAAGTGACCCCAAAAACTCCACCAGAGAACTCCTAAACCTGATAAACAGCTTCAGTGTAGTAGCTGGATATAAAATTAACAAATCAATGGCCTTTCTCTACACTTGAGAAAGAAATTAGGGAAACAACACACTTCATAATAGTCACAAACAATATAAAATACCTTGGTGTGAATCTAACCAAGGAAGTGAAAGATCTGTATAAGAACTTCAAGTCCTGAAGAAAGAAGTTGAAGATCTCAGAAGATGGAAAGATATCCCATGCTCATGGATAGTCAAAATGGCTATCCTGCTGAAAGCAATCTGCAGAATCAATGCAATCCCCATCAAAATTCCAACTCAATTCTTCACTGAGTTAGAAAGGGCAATTTGCAAATTCTTTTGGAACAATAAAAAACCTAGGATAGCAAAAACTATTCTCAACAATAAAAGAACCTCTGGTGGAATCACCATCCCTGACCTCAAGCTGTAATACAGAGCAATTGTGATTAAAAACTGCATGGTACTGGTACAGCAACAGACAGGTAGATCAATGGAACAGAATTGAAGACCCAGAAATGAATCCACACACCTATGGTCACCTGATCTTTGACAAGGGAGCTAAAACCATCCAATGGAAAAAAGACAGCATTTTGCAGAAGAATGCAAATTGATCCATTCTTAACTCCTTGTACAAAGCTCAAGTCTAAATGAATCAAAGAACTCCACATAAAACCAGAGACACTGAAATTTATAGAGGAGAGAGTAGGTAAAATACTCAAAGATATGGACACAGGGGAAAAATTCCTAAACAGAACAGCAATGGCTTGTGCTGTTCATAGGAGCCTTATATATAATAGCCAGAAGCTGGAAAGAACCCAGATGTCCCTCAACAGGGGAATGGAAACAGAAAATGTGGTACATTTACACAATGGAGTACTACTTAGCTATTAAAAACAATGAATTTATGAAATTCTTGGGCAAATGGATGTTTCTGGAGGATATCATCCTTAGTGAGGTAACCCAATCACAAAAGAAGTCACTTGATATGCACTCACTGATAAGTGGATATTTGCCCAGAAACTTAGAATATCTAAGATACAATTTGCAAAACACAAGAAAATCAAGAGGGAAGACCAAAATATGGATACTTCATTCCTTCTGAAAATAGAGAACAAAACACCATTGAAAGGAGTTAGAGACAAAGATTGGAGCTAAGACGGAAGGATGGACCATCCAAAGACTACCCCACCTGGGGATCCATCACATAATCAGCCACCAAACACAGCTATTGCTTATGTCAGCATGGTTTTGCAGAAAGGACCCTGACATAACTCTCTAAAGTGAGGCTATGCCAGTACTTGGCAAACACAGAAGTGGATGCTCATAGTCAGCTATAGGATGGAACACAGGGCCCCCAATGGAGGAGCTAGATAAATTACCCAAGGAGCTGAAGAGGTATACAACCCTTTAAGTGGAACAACAATATGAACTAACCAATACCCCCAAAACTCATGTCTCTAGATGCATATGTAGCAGAAGATGGCCTAGTTGACTATCATTGGGAATAGAGGCCCCTTGGTCTTACAAACGTTATATACCCCAGTATAGGGGAATGCCAGTGCCAAGAAGTGGGAGTGGGTGGGTAGGGGAGCTGGGTAGGGGGAGGGTAAAGGGAACTTTAGAGATAGTATTTGATGTAAATAAAGAAACTATCTTTTAAAAAAAGAGTTATTATCTGTGCATTCTGAGTTGTATATTGATACTTGATTCTGTTCTATGACTGAATAATTTTCCACAGTATGCACATTACTTTTGTGTTCCTGGGAATAAATACTTTAGAGTTTAAAAAAATAGAAAGAAAGAGAGAGAGAGAGAGAAAAGTTTTAGTTTGCAGTTCTGGATGATGGGGGCAATCATAGCAGGCAATATACATTCCCTGGAGCAGAGGGTAGCTACTCACATTACCATCAAAATCAGGAAGTAGAAATTAGTGTTCTAGTATTTGTACTCAAAAAATTTCCTTCTGTTTTTTTTTGTTGTTGTTGTTCAGTCTGAAAGCACAGCCCACAGAGTGGTATCACTAACATCAAGTTGACTGGCTCTACTTAAAAAAAAAAAAAAAAAAAAAAAAAAAAAAAAAAAAAAAAAAAAAAACCTAATCTGCATATCCTTTTACCAGCTATAGCAAGAATTTGTTTCCAGTGGTGGTGCACGCCTTTAATTATATCACTTGGGAGGCAGTGGCAGGCAGATCTCTGTGAATTTCAGGTCAGGTTGTTTTACTAAGTGACTTCCAGGACAGCCAGGGCTGTTACAGAGAGGAACCTAGTCTTGAAAAACTACAATAAAATGTTAAAGAAAATAAAATTTGTTTCTATGTTGATTTCAAACTTGATAGTCAAGATGTGATTTTTCCAACATCACATGAGAGGTAATATTCAGGGAAGAATGATTGGAATAGATCATGAGAAGAATCTATGGAAGATATATGTCTAAGATGTTTTTCAGTTGTATGAAATAATCAGTTTAATTATGGTATCTTATGCATGTATTACATATTCTGACATGCTTTGGTCTCATGAATTGCCTCACTTATCCTCTTATTCTGTTTGCCTTCTTATTTAAAAATAGATTCGCTACAAATTATTTTTTAATAGTTTTATTTATATTCCAAATGTTGCCCCCTTCTGGTCCCTCTCGCAGAGTTCAGAGTTCTCTCCCCATACCCGGTCACCTTCACCTCTGGGAAGATGACCCTCAGACATCACCCCTCCCTGCAGGATTTAGTCTCTAAAGGATTAGGTGCATCTTCTTCAACAGAGGCAGTCCTCTGCTACATGTGTTCCAGGCAAATCAGACCAGTCAGTGTACATGCTCTTTGGTTGGTGACTTAATCTCTCAGAGCTCCAAGGGGTCCAGGTTAGTTGACACTGCTGGTATTCCTATGGGGTTGCCCTCCTCTTTGGCTCCTTCAATCCTTCACTTAACACTTCCATAGGGGTCTCCTTCCTCTGTCCAATGCTTGAGTATCTGCTGTTTCAGTTAGCTGCTGGTAGAGCCTTTCATATGACAGCCATGATAGGCTCCTACATAGCATTAGTAGTAGTGTCAGGGTTTGGTACATGCCAATGGGATGGATCCCAAGTTAGGTCAGTCACTGGCCATTTGTTCAGTCTTTGCCTCATTTTTGTCCCTGCATTTCTTTTAGACAGGAATAATTTTGGATGGTAAAATTTGAAGTTAAGCTGGTATCCGCATCCCTCCACTGGGAGGACCTTTCTGGCTACAGGCTTTCAGATTCCAATCCCCACTTTTGGGCATTTAGGCTAAGGTCACCCACATTGAGTCCTGAGAGCCTCCCCCATTCCAGTTTCTGCGATTTTCTAGAGTTTCCCATACCCCCAACAGCTGTGTACTTCCATTTATTCTCCTGACCCTCTGGGCTTCTCTCCTGTCTCCCCCCATACCTGATTCCTCTCTCCTTCTCCTCTCTCATTACCCCTCTCCCTCTACCTCCCATGATAATTTTGTTCCACCTTCAATTTATATCTATTTTGATAACAGTATGTTCACTGCATTTGCTCATTTATTTAATGGATTGGGATTTTTTTTTCCTTTTAGCATTTATTTTCTTTGAGTTTCTTATATTCTAACTGTTAATTCCCGATAACAGCATGGACGGGATGGCGAAGACTTTTCTCCTATTCTGCAGCTATGCCTTCTCTCTTGCTGTTCTTTGTGCAGAAGCTCTTGAATTTGGCACAGTGCTATTGGTCAGTTCTTGCTATAACTCCTAAATTATTGCAATCCTATTCAGAAATCCCCTTTCTATTGTAACTTACAAAGTATTTTCCCATAACAGTTTAAAAGTTTTGGCACTTTGATCCATTTTGAGTTGATATTTTTACAGGATGAATGACAAGGATAAGGTTTAAGTCTTCAAGAAGTGAAAATTCGGGTTTACCAAAATCATTTGTCAAAGAAACTGTCTTTATCAGGCATGTGTCTGGCATTCTTATCAAAAATTAGATGGCTATAAATTCATGAGGTTTTTTTTTTTCCTGGACTTTATATCTGATTCTGTTGGACTATATGTATGTTTGTATTAATTCTGTCTTAATTAGCTTCACAGCTAGATTTCCTGGAAGGAGTACTGCCTAACAGGAGTTGTCTTGATTTTTGATTGATATGGTAAGGCCCAGGAAACTGAGAGGAATTAACTCCCTGAACAGGTGGTTGAGAGCTGAATTACAAAGCCAGCTGAGCATGAGCAAGAAAGCAGGAGCCAGTAAACAGTTTAACTACACACTTCTGGCTTTAGTTCCTTCCCTAACTTACCTAAGTACTAGTCAACTATCTCCCAATTTTCTTTTGGCAATGGTGTTTATCAGAACAATATAAATCAAATAAGAACAAGCACCATGCTGCTTTTATTGTTATGGCTCTGTTGTATAACTTGAAGTTAGGTGGGATGATGCCAGACAGACCTTTATTTTTCAGTATTGCTCTGACAATTTGGGGTTATTTGCATATCCATATGAAAGTTAAGATTTTCTCATGGTAGTCTGTTTCTAGATTTCAGTTCAAAGGTATTTTGCATTTTTAAATCATTAAGTAAAATAAAAATGTTTTAAAAATAAAAGACTTATAATCTCAAACCTCAGGACACAGAAACAGGAGGATTGCCACAATTTTCAGTCCATCTTGGTCTGTGTTCTAAGTTCTACTCCAGACAGGGCTGCATTGTGCTATCTCTCTCTCTCTCTCTCTCTCTCTCTCTCTCTCTCTCTCTCTCTCACACACACACACACACACACACACACACACACACACACAACTAAAAATAAACGCTTGGATATAGTATCATTATTGAACACAGAAACTCAAACCAGCTGTGGTGATGTACACAAGACCAGCACATGAAAAAGTCAGTTAAAAATTCCAACATGGAAGCATGATGAGCTGCTGAAGCATGAGCAGTAGATTAGGAGTACCACCAGTTAAAGGTCTCTGGGGGTCAAAGTTCATATTCTTTGGGTGATTGTCTCTGATCATTTCTTCATGCCCCAGTTAATACTCACACACCTGTATACACATGGGGAGTACTAGTTGGATCCCATGAGTTATGTAAGTTAATGAATGAATAAATAGGTAGACAAAATAAAGGCAGGCATGAAGTGGAAAGGGAGGTATGATGGAGATACAGAGGAAGTTGGGAATTATGTGTGGGTATGATCAAGATACACACTATATATGAAATCTTCAAAGAATAAATTAAAAATTGAAATGAAAACAAAAATAGCAAGTCAGGGAAGTGAGAGAAGCCAACAAATGAGCAGTTCATGTATTTGCTATGTTGTAGCAACTGCAACAGTTTCAACTGACTAAGCTTTAAATGCCTCATCTATAAAGAGAGAACACTACTTTTTGTGTTTCATGGTCACTGTATCAGTTTGAAAGTTATAACTATATATAATACGCTTTCCACCGGGTGAAAGTCCCGTTTCTTAGGCTGTCGAAACTGACAGCATTTCAGACCAACTGCTATGATGTCATTATAAACTCAGGTACATGGAGAGATGCACTTCCTGCATCCTGAGGATCATCAGAATATGAAAAGAATGCAGGGAAGAGTAGTTTAAGAAGTCTAGAGGATAGACTTTCTTTTTCTGGTAAGTTGCAGACTTTTCGTTTTAATAGAGAAGTTATATGGAGGTAAGGTGCAGCCAAAAGTTGCCCCTGGAAGACCTAGCAATGAACCTGCCTTTTAAAAAGTGTTTTATGTCTTCGGAGACCAGAGCTTCTGTTGCTTTTCTTTTTATTAGAAGCAGTACTGATGACTACCATCACTATTCTTTTAGTGTACCTGTTGGGTACCACCACATATTTAAAACTGTTATCTCATCTAATCCTTACTCGAAGCACCATGGGAATCCTTGTCATTTATCAGGTTTTTCCTAAGTACTAGGCACTTCTCCAAGCCTTTTACACATATTAATGCATTTAATACTTGTAACAGCCTTGTGAGATAGGCACTATTGTTATCTCCAGTTTATAAATGAGGAAATTGCAGCAAAGAGAGATTAAATTACTTATCTGAGGCCATAGTGCTATCAAGTAATGGAGCTGGGATTCAAACCCTGGCAGCTGGGCTCTGGTACTCATTCTCATAGCCATTATATTATATCAACATTCTGGGTTTATTATGCCCATATTCATAGGAACTGATACCATACTCAAATCTCTTGCTCAGTGTCACTCTTTTCTGCATTTCGTTGTGACTGGGCTTATCTTCTTCATGACAATCCTATCTGCTAGAGAAATAACGCGCACTCCTGGCTCATAATGAATGTTACATCACCCAAATGTCTTAAGGCAGGACATAAATAGCTTTTATTTATTTCACGTGTATATAAGAAATGTTTATGCAATATGTTTGTGGGCGTGACTTTGGTGTGTGCAAGAATACAAGAATACATGCTCTTACATGGGTGCAGGTACATGTGTGCTCCCAGGTGTGGGTGAAAATTTGTTATTAAGTGTTGCTTTTCCTTTCTTTCTTTCTTTCTTTCTTTCTTTCTTTCTTTCTTTCTTTCTTTCTTTCTTTCTTTCTTTCTTTCTTTCTTTCTTTCTCTTTCCTCTACAGAGAAGTCCATGGTTGAAACTGGAGTTTACTAATTCTTTCAGTTTTAATGTTTTGCCTCAGGGATCTGTGCTGTCTCTGCTTCCTGTGCACTGGGATTCCACGTTGGCCATCATACAAACAGAGCTCTGGAATTAGTACTGAGAATCTGAACTGTGGTCCTCATGCCATGATTTCATGGCAAGTTATTTACCTCTCAGCAATCTCTCTGCCCTGGGAAGTTGTATTTTCCATTTTTTTAATCCATATGTCATATTTGAGGAAACTGGGCATCATTGAAGCTGCACAATTAGTGAGAAACCCAAAATTAGTTCTTAGGCAGCTCACAGTGATAGTATGCATCATTACCCTTAATTTTTTTCTCAACCATAAAGGGTGCATTCAGTCTAATCTCTCTTCTCTCCACTCCCATTCCTGGTGAATTCTACACTTTGGTGTCTTTGAGGGATTTGAAAAGCATTCCAATTTTTAGTGTCTATAAGGAATCCTTGGCAAGTTATTCTGAAGAAAACCTTAGCAGAGGATTCCTCCCAATGTTAGCAAGCAAGCCTCGGGCCACAGAAGAGCAGGTGCTTGTCTGACCCAGGTGTCACCTGCATTTGATATATCTCATTAGCCTCCAGCAGAAATGTGGTCTGACCTGTCCCTGCTCCAAGAAGCAGCCTCCTAGAGTTCAGGGGAGGTACTGAGGGACTGTCTGTGAAGAATATAAATGTGAGTTCCTCTCTGAGAGCATAGCAAAGGCATGGGAAACTTATGCAACATGCTCATGAATGCAGAGACACCATTAGTTCTGAAGTAGCTCCAAGCCGAAACTTAGTAGTAACAACTGCCATGATGGCAGACAGTCATCTCACTTCACAAATACTACCGAAATCCCACTTCATAAATAGCTCTACTTCCAGTCCTGTCTAAGGATCTGAAGTGGTTTTTGTTGTTGTTTGTTTGAAACAAGTTGTTGTTTATTTGTTTGTTAGAAACAGCTCCTTCTAACAGCTCCTTGTTTGTTAGAAACATCTCTCTTTTCTGCGTTGGGAAACACAGAAATTGAGATGAGGAAACGCAGAAAAGAGAGATGAGAAAAATTTAACTTGATCTTGTTAAAATGCACACACAGAGAAACACAGAGGGTGAACACACACAGAAACACACAAAGGAAAACCACACACATATCTGTCTGTATATCAGTCTGTCCATCTATCTGTCTGTCTGTCTGCCTGCCTGCCTACCTGCCTACCTACCTACCTACCTACCTACCTACCTACCTACCTACCTACCTGCCATCATAACTACCATCCAAACCTACCATCTATACCTGCATGTGTTAGTTAAGGTTCCATTCCTATAAAGTGGCACCATAACCATGGCAACTCTTATACAGGAAACCATTTAATTGAGGCTGACCTACAGTTTCAGGGATTTAGTTGATTATTATGGCAGATAGGATGGCAGTGTGCAGGCTGAAGTTGTGCTGGAGAAGCTGAGAGTTCTACATAGTGATCCAAATCCAACAGAAGGAGATTCTGTACAACACTAATTGCAGTTTGAGCATATAGAAGACCACAAAGCCATGGTGGCACCCCTCCTCCAACTATGTCACACATACTCCAATAAGACCATACCCCCTGTGGACAAGCTTGCAAATACATGAGTCTGTGGAAGCCAAACATATTAAAGCCACCCTATTACCTATCCATTATCATTGTGTGTATATTTGTATGTTTGTGTGTATGTATGTATGTATGTATGTATGCATATGTATGCATATATCTATTTCTCTATAATCTTTTATTTTCTGTTTATTTTCATAGTCAGTCAGTTGTTACTTAATATCAAACAAAACCTCTGTCTTAAGGAAAGTCTGAAATTAATTGCAGGAGACATATATTATAGAGGATAATCTTTAAAACCGTCTCTTTATATATATTAACTGTATATAAAAATGCCTCCATATAAACAACTGCCCTAGAAGTTATTTTTAATTGTTTCAGAAAAAAAAAAAAACTGATGAAGAGCATATTTTGGAGAGAACAATGTAGAAGAAATTACACTGTGGACTAAATAATTGCCAAAATGCCTTTTGGTGTGATCATTCTTCACCATTAGGCATAGTCTCTTCTTTCTTCCCTGGAGCCATCCTGTGCTCGAAAGTTTATCAGCTTACTGTGCTGAGCAACAAAAATGTAGACAGATCCTGAGAGAAATGTGGCTCATTAGCACCTATCAGATACATTCTCTCAGCTTAACTATCATAACAGCAAACTCTTAAATCACTTTAAAGGCACTGGAAGATAAAACACAGTAACAATCCTTGATATCCCGTGTTTAGCACAGCATACATATCTGCTGGGTTCAGAGCAGCACTTTCGATAGAGGCCCACTGAGAACAAAATCCAGCCCCTGCTTCAAGTTACATAGCTACAAAATGGCATGTGTGGTAACTTATGATAGATGTATTTTAGGAAGTGCAGTTGGTGATCAAGAAAGATGACACATGCTCATGCTCACAATTAAGCCTGACAATTAGAATCCACATATAAGACCAAAAGAACTGACTCTTGTAAGTTCTCTCTCCTTTAAACTCCATAAATATTCATTTGCACACACACACATGCACAAGCACACACAGAGTTTTAATAAACTACTTCAAAAAATAGACTTTAATTAGAGCTTGCCTTGCAATCTTTATAAATCTTATACCTGAAGGAACCACAGGGAGTTGCCATGTGTCCCCCAAACCTTTCATCTGCAGGACAATGTGGAGCTATGTGGACTTGGTTGCTGCTTAGAGCCTTGGAGTCTCAAACCCCTAAGTTTATCTACCATTTCCTGTTCTTCTGACTGACAGAGATGTTGATTATTAGCTATAGATGGTGATGCACTTACAGATATGGGAGCAGGGCTTATTGGTCCTACAGGAGTTCATAGCAGCTTAAAGGCAAATCTCACGTCATGTAAATGTGAAAATGAAGTGAAGTGGAGGTGGCAGGGCTGACACAGTCTAATGACAGAGACATCAACCTCGGGCCACCAACACCCTGCTCCTGTTGTCTGTGGAGCACGTCAGCTGCTCAGATTGTTCAGTGTGAAATTTAATTTGGGTTCCTGGATGATTCAGGGAGGAGGGTGTGAAAAATATGACACTGGTTAATTTCGTGTTTTACAGATCCAACAACCCCAAACATACATTTCTTGGAGAAAACAGAACCTGCAGGCCATCACACGCAATGATATGCGGTCTATGGGCAAAAATGAAGAGAGAAAGGGGAGAAAAACATAACGAATAGCTCATTTTCTGAAATCAAATAAACTCAGAAGCTACCATTTTAATAGGTTAGATTGACAGGCAGTGGGGAAAAGGTCAAAAGAATTACCTTTAACTTTTCCAGTATATTCACACATGACTGCAAGCACTATTTAGCTGGTCATCAAAAGCCCCTCATTATACCCTCATCCATCTTCCCATGCTTATAGCCTGCCTTATCCAAATTTTTCTTTGCTTCCTTCAAGATTACAGCAAAAAACTCAAACTCATATAAAAGGCTTCTTCTATAAAATAAGAACTATATTGTGCATGGTTCTCTGATGGAGCAGAAAATATGTAATGCATACATATTGTAAAAGGCAGTTAATAAAATAACATTATTAACAGTGGTGGCTAGAGAGCCCAACAATGGCTACCTGTAATGACAGAGGGGTCATGAAACTGGTAGACACTAGTCAGCAATGCTAGATATCATGGCAGTTTTAATCTGGATGTGCTAATATGGGGGATCTCTGAAGATTTGTTCATCTTCAATTCACCTTGAAACTCAAAGAAAATGGAGTTTGATTCTGGTATAGAATGTCAGTAGTGGTATCAGAACAGCATAGGCTGGCACACTCACTAGAATAAATCACTGTGAGGCACGTGTCATTGCTTTCTCCCAGACCTTTTACTCTCTGAACCACAAGAAGATGAAGCTCTGAATGGATTTTCATCTTTGCTAATTTTTCCTATAAATGCTCTCAAAACCTGCTCAAAGATCTGCCTCTTAGTCTATTTCAGACCCAGCCAAGCTGACAATCAATGTTAACTATCATGCATGGAGCCCATCTCCATCTTCCACATAAAGGCTTCAGTTGGCCTTTATCTCCAGTCAATCTAATATTTTACCAACCACATTAATCTGCATCACCGGGACTCCCTTAATGTATTGTATAGCATCAGTCTGAAATGTCTGCTGCTTATGTTCTGAACATTTGTGTTCTAGTTGATGGTGCTATTTTGAGACTCTGAAACCTTCAGGAGATGGGGGCATAGCTGATGGAAGCATATCCTTTGAAAGCAATATTCAAAGCTCTGGTGCTGGACTTTCCTCATGCTTCTAAGATATGGACTGCTGAGAGAGAAACAAATTGTCACATGTTCCCTCTGCTATGCTGCTCATAAGGGACTAAAATCCCTTGAATCTGGGAGCCAAAATTGACTTTCCCTCCTGTAATTTTTTGCTGTCAGGTACTGATGTCATCTTGAAGAAAAGTACCTAATAAAGTTGTGTTTCTGCCTACGGTTCCTCTTCTTTGGATCTAATTTTCTGACGTAAGCAACTTGATATACTCAACTTTAGCTTCATACTTATTGTCTGTAGACATTGACCAGTTTTAACTCTTTTCATATTTTCCACTAGTATAATAAGCACTCAGTTGTATGGTGACATAATGTAATGTGTGAAATAAAATGCCTGACACATGGAGCATATTTGAATGCTTATTTTTAAAAATCAATTTAGCTCAGATATGTCTTTCATAAAATCTTTCTTAATTCTCACATGCAGTTGGATGATATAATTTCACCTTGAATGTCCATTTGTTTCTGAAATGACTGTGTCCTGTATTATTCCAAAAAGCCTATGTGTGCTCTTCCTTCCATGGTTTGATTGCATTTGCAACTGCATAGATTGTGTTTGGTCATATTGGTATGCTCAATGCTTATCCAAAATTACAAAATGGCACTATATGTGACTGAATTCATGAGTGGTGGGATAAAGCAGTGTTTGCATGCACAGATCACAATTTAAAGCTTAGATCAAAAGCTCCCTTTCTTTCGATGTCTGATTTGGCTCCACCAGTAAAGTAACACGCATTCTGTACATAGTGGTGAGGCTGCAGGGATGATAAAGATCTGTTTCTAAGGAACTCACCTGAAGGAATCTGAATGCCATTAAAGGGACTAAATTCAATCATGAAAATGGCAGGCAAGACTGGTGTGATACTTGAGTCAGTGATGGAACCACTATGGCAAGGACCCTGGAGAGGCTCTATGGAGCAGCTTCAATTCAGAAAGAGAGGACTGGCTTGGTCAGGGAAGGCATTCATATATTTATTCCTCAAGGAGGAAGAGGTGCTTAGGGATCAGGCAGGCAAAGACTTAAATCTTTACTTCTTTATGGTAGGACTGCCTGCAGGTCTTTTTAAGTCTCTGAATTTTCATTTTGTCCTCTCTAGATTGAAGAAAGGAGCTTCGGCATACCACTTGTGATAGACGTGGATATGGTTTATACTCTTCCTAGTTGACTGACAAATTGTAAGTAAGTGAAGATGTGTTTGTGTGTGTGTGTATCTGTCTCTCAATTTTTTTCCACCTTCTTTTGCAAGCTAAGACTTTCCCACCCTTCCCGTTCCATTTTATAGTCCATCCTAGAAGTCTTTCCTAGTTTTTCATCTGCAACTAACAGACCAACTCATTTGAATTGTTCACTATGATCTCTGCCTTGCCATCTCACAGTATTTAGCCATATATGTAATTAATTTTATGTATTTTATTTGATATTGCTATGTGATGACAGGCTAGTAAATGTCAAGATATAGTCATTTTTAAATACAGATATTAATGACTATAGATATGTTTGGTTGGCACAACCTGAAGACACTGTAACTAGGTGGACAAACCGGGGAAATCTTCAAGTGTTTTATCCATCAGGGTGACACTCCCTGTAATAAAGAATTATCAGGTCCAACTGCTGATGCTGTCACATTTGCAAAGTTCTGTCACAGGCTATGAGTTCTATATTGGAAAATACTTGATAATTTCACCCATAATCCTTTATCCATCATCAAACGATAAACAAATAGGTAATACTTAATAAATATGTGTGGAATGAAATGTACTTACACACACACACACACACACACACACACACACACACACACACACATCTTTAGCACAGCCTTATATACAAACACAGGTCACCTATGGTTTTACATGTCTTCCCTTATTCCATCATATAGAATATCTACCAACCTAAGACCATAATCCTCAATTGAAAATACATTTTCTAGGCATATAATACCTACCATATAATACATCCTTACTTCCCCCAACAAAATTTCTACCAGTTTTCACTTATGTCCATTCTCCTCCAATACCTCCTCTACATATATTTTCACCTTCCCGGACACCTGGCATCCACAGCCATTCATTTACTCATTTACTCATTAATCACAAAGGCATGCTCCCTGGGACTAAACTACCAATCATATAGAAACATATAGAGGGACTCTAGAGGTGGCTCTAACTAAATATGTAGCAGTGGACTGCCTAGTTGGTCATCAATGGGAGGAGAGGCCCTTGGCCCGGTGAAGGTTCTATGCCCCAGTATAGGGGAATGCCTGGGCCAGGAAAAGGGAATGGGTGAGTTTGAGAGCAGGGGGAGAGGAGAGAGGATAGGGGATTTTTTGGAGGAAAAACTAGGAAAGAGGATAACATTTGAAATATAAATAAAGAAAACATCTAATTTAAAAAAAAATGGGGGAAAAAGGCTTTGTCTTTTATCTTAGGTAAAACATGCTTGAGCCAGCAGGCATTCAGATACATATATCATAGGAGAGAAGATGATGTGGTGGGGATGCCTAGGCCCTTTATAAAACATCACTGATCTCATATAAGCCATAAGACTATGAAATCTATGCCATTGAAACTAGATCTAAAGCCAGATATCAAGCAGAGGCTTCACATGTAACTTGTGTTAAAAAAATATTTCTTTTCCTCCCCACTCTCTCCCTGCTCTCTCTCCACATACATACAAAAACAGACAGACAGACAGATAGACAGACAGACAGACACACACACACACACACACACACTTTATAATTTTCTTTTTAAAAAATAGGACTCAAGCTGTAGAAAATAATTTTAATCAACACCATGCTAGTGTGGGCTGAGGGTAAAATAGGATATTAATGCTTTTATCTCTGCTGGGGACATGGATGACTTTGCCACTGATTCTATTCAAAGTCGCACCCCAGGTGTGTTCCCATAGCATTTCTGCATTAAACAGTGGCGAGACTAGGTCTAACATCTTTTATTATCTCGGCAAAGCTGCACACACCGTGTAGTGAGGCCATAATAAAAAGATCCAATACCCCATTAGCACAGCTAAATATTTGACTTCTAAAATCAAGTGGAAAATGAAACTCGACACCTGGAGTGGAGCTGGTGAGGAGCTGTGATGTCTGCAACTGGACTATGCTTCTTCGCTGTTTCAAATCTCTGCAGTTTACAAAGGCTTTGGGGAGCATCTTTTCACTCAACTTCCATGACAGCTGTGCAATGCAGACATTATTTAATCCTACTTGCTGGGAGGGAGCAGAAAATTGGAAAAGTGAGGTGGCATGTCAAGATGACTGGCCATTAAACTCAATACAGCCTGACTCATCATCAGATCTGGACCGTAAGTGTTAGGCATAGTAGCCTTTACTCCCTGCTGATTCCTCCCTTGGTTTCAACATCACCAGCACTGGATGGAGAGTGCTCTAAGCAGAGAATTCGATTTCAGATTTTCCATAAAGGAGGTTATCTTCCTGTTTGTGTTTTTTGATTCTTGCCCTTTGTCATCCTTTTACTCACCCCCCACACGCCCAACCCAAACAGACCAATGTGGAACTCTCACTGCCTCTATATTCACCAGTTTCTTGTGATGGAAGGGAGGGATGACTAACACATGCAAGGTCCATGTGATCATACATCATCACGTGCAGCCAAACATTTAAAGTATCAAAGAAACTAAAGGAACTAAAGATTGAAGGAGCTAGAAGTGTAATAAGAATGAAAGAGAGGTGAAGCATGGAAGACTTGGAAAACATCAGAGGTGGATTTCAAATAGGAAACAGTCATGAGGTGATGGAGTTGGAAAGAATCCCCCATGGAAACAACAACACAGGAAGATGCTCAGAGCATAAAAGGATACCCTTACAGAGTATTTCAATATCATCAGAGGCCCCTGACATTGAATTGGTAAGCAAAGTAGATGATACCAGATATTTCAAGGTAGTAACTGTGGGAAAGTGTAAGACTGGCCCAACTCCATTGTGTAAGCACACAAACTAACTAGCTCTTTTTAAGTTCCAGGTTCTCATTCCTTAAGTCTGAGATAGAGCACAAGATTTTTCTCTTTGTACTAAGATCTCAGGTGATGGCTAGAACAACTATAAACCACACTTGAGTGACAAGATATAGATCTGTGCAGTCCAGTGTTGTAGCTACCAGCTACATGTGAATTTTACATAGTTAAAACGTTGGCTCAGCTCATTCTGAAACAGAGAGTGTGAAATAGGTAATTCACTCTGCAGATCTAGATTTTAAAAATCTGAATAATCTTATGGGTAATATCTACATGTTCTATGCTAAAATGATTGTGTTCACATATTGGGTTAAAACTGTGGATATGAAGATGAAGTTGCATTGGATATTGATAGAAAAAGTAAATCACATATTGACTATATATTAACCTGGAGCATCTCATCCAGGTGAAGGACAGTCCAGCTTGTGTTAATTTACAATGAAAAACACAGCAACAGAACTCATGATCTAGAAGAGAGGATACTTTCTGAGATGTATAGGGGATTCTAAAAATGACACTAAGAAAATTAATAATTATAATTATTTCCACTTACATTTCACATTATGAACTGTGGATCAAAACTTTAGAATTACTTATACTGTTTTTATCATTTTTCTACCAGGGTATATAACCATGGATCTTGTCTCCCTGCTATGGTGAATTTGTCCACTGTTGTTTCAGTACTATGGACCTTTCTATCTTGGCTTCCCCCTCTCTTAATGACTTCCTAGCTAATAATATTATACACCTAGTTCATCAGAAAGTGCTGATTTGTCCATGGCAGAGGTTGCTAACCTTGGAATTCTCAGAGAATCTGGGGACCACACTATAATTGGTTCTAATCTAAATATCTGACCTCAGGTAGCCTTTATGTGTATTCAATGTACTAAAAAGGAATGTAGAGTTAATCTTACGCTTGTTTTGTAAATAGTTAAATTAAAGATCAGAGACAGGATATTTAGTTCAGGTAACAAAATAATCAAGGTTTCTTCATCCCCATAGGTCTTCATGCTCTCCTCTGTATCCCATGTGAATATTATCCATGTGGGTCCACTATAGGATTTCTTCATCAAGGACATTTGTGTTTGGAGAAGTGGAAAAAGATATCCTTCTAGAGAAATGCTCTGACAATTAGGGCAAGACCAAGATTTAAGATAAATGTAGTATTTAAATTAAAAGGTGGCCCATTTGGTGTATGTACACACTGGTAAAATTTAATTCTCATAATCTCTCTCTCTCTCTCTCTCTCAGTCTCTCTCTCTCTCTCTCTCTCTCAGTCTCTCTCTCTCTCTCTCTTCCTCCTGCTCTCCCTTCCTTTTCCTTTTCCTCTCTCCCCACCTCTCTCACACACACATATGTAATTTTAAATTTAACTTCATTTTCATATAGTTCCCAATGCCAGAGGCCTCCCATGGTCATGATGTCATGAACAGAAGGAATCCATGTATTCCCAGATGATTTCTTCTTAGAACTCCTTACAAGAGGCTAGGTAGGTGTCTTAGTCAGGGTTTCTATTCCTGTACAAACATCATGACCAAGAAGAAAGTTGGGGAGAAAAGGGTTTATTTGGCTTACACTTCCATACAGCTGTTCATCACCAAGGAAGTGAGGACTGGAACTCAAGCAGATCAGGAAGCAGGAGCTGATGCAGAAGCCATGGAGGGATGTTCCTTACTGGCTTGCTTGCCCTGGCTTGCTCAGCCTGCTCTCTTATAGAACCCAAGACTACCAGCCCAGAGATGGTCCCACCCACAAGGGGCCTTTCCCCCTCGACCACTAATTGAGAAAATGCCTTACAGTTGGATATCATGGCATTTCCTCAACTGAAGCTCCTTTCTTTGTGATAACTCCAGCTGTGTCAAGTTGACACAAAACTAGCCAGTACAGTAGGGAAATATATGGTTTATCAGAACTCTGCTTTAGCTACAATGCTTACTCAAAACTAGCTCTTTGTGGACTGAGTCAGGATGCCCTTTGGCTTCCTTTTCTGAACTCCAAGGGAATATCCTATTTGTATTCACCTAGGGAATTTTAACAGATGATCCAAGCAGTGCTGGTGACACACCAGCAACAATTAACTTTGAAGAAGTATCCTTTACTCTCCTTTGTAAATTCATCTGTTAAAATTGGAAGCAAAATGTTTAGAAAATTATCCATTACTCTAATTTACCCTAACCAGTCTTCTAGGTGGGAGGACAGATTTATAAAAATGTTGCTTTATGCCACTTAATAAATTACAAAATGTTTCAAAACTAATGTTAGAAGAAATAGTTTGGCCTGCACTTCATCAATCCAGTGTTAGAGGATTCCAGACCTAGAAAGTCACGATGCTTAATATCTTCCTTGTACAGATGAGAGTGATGTAAAAATAGAGCTCTCACCTCAAAGTAAATAAGCCATAATTCAATCTCAAACAAACAGGAGTGAATATTGCAAGAAAACACAGACTTAGGGTATGGAAAATTTCATATTCCACTTCTAATTCTATATTAAGCTTTTCATTGCAACATGAAAAAAAGCCATAGTTCAGCACTCTTTAAAAATGCATTGGTATAAGTATGTTATTTTTTTCAATTTTTTATTAGATATTTTCTTCATTTACATTTCAAATGCTATCCTGAAAGTCCCTTATACACCCCTGCTGCCCTGCTCCCATACCCACCCACTCCCACTTCTTGGCCCTGGTGTTCCCCTGTACTGGGCATTAAAAAGGGCCGTGTCCAGCAGAGCAGGGAGATTTGGCTCGACATGTTGTGTGATGATGGCATTCTTAGCCTTTGAGTTGGTAGGAGCTAGAAATATGCTAACATTCCCCAAAAGATTTTACATGATAGTCATGTCAGACACCAGTAGGAAATTAAAGGCTAGCAAGAGGGTTAAAGATAGCACAAGATTACTTTTCTTGTGATCTGCAACATCCCAACATCTCTATAATTATTAAGTTCCAATCAGTCTGTCAGCTTTGGTAGAATATTCATCATAGCTTCTTCCTGGAAACTTTAGCTCATGGGTGACATTGGCACCAAAGTGGGTTGAGTTGCTCAAATGCACAAAGATGTTATCAAGTTGACATAGACCTGTTTGAGACTATGTCAGTCTCTAGTGTCTCCCAACTAGCCATACATACAGAGATGAACAAAGCAGTGCTCTTCCCCACAAAGGGCTTAACACCAGGAATTCATGAGCAGAAATGGAGCTGAGTTGCATTACTTCTTCCTTGTCTGGCTAAATGAGTTGCAATCTTGGAATCTTGGAAGATTTTTGTCTTTTTTTCCATGGATGTATAGTCTAGCAACTTTATTGATTAAAAATATAAATCACAAGACTAGATAGATACCTTCAGCAGTTTAAAGCACCTGCTGGTCCAGGGTTTGATTCTCAATACTTACATCTGACAGCTCACAACTATCTGTAGCTTCAGTTCTAGGAGATCTGACTCCCTCTTCTGGACATTGCAGGCACTGTATGCATGTGTGGGCACACACCAATAAGCAAGCACACACATGTAAACAGAACTAAAATCATATGAGTCATGTTTGTAACTTCCTTTTACTACACTTATTCTAGGCATCCCTGCGTTTGAATCAGCATTTACAATATTAATAGACCCATGTATAAAATGGTGTAGAGCTTTAAGTATTTCGTTTCAGCAGGTGGGATAGTTTGCTATTTTCCAGCAGACATTTGTAATTTTAAAGACGTTTTAGTAGCTGCCTTAACCCAATAAAAAGAAATATGTTATGCTAAATGCAGTATTTATATTTTACTTAAAATAGATACATTTGAAAGCTTGTTTCAATTTATAATCAATAAAAAGTATTGAAACATTTCATTCTCTTTTCACACCACGTTTTTGAAATCTGCTGTGTATTTTTATACTCATGGGGTTACATAGTTCTGAGTATATCTATTTCAGTGTGTCAAAGTGACAATGGCTGAGGTGACCCTGTGAGACAGTTCAGCTCCAGACCTAAGTCAGTATGGAACTTAGTAGCAACTAGAAACATAAGTGGGTTGGGAAAATTGGTTGGCTAAAGACCCCCACCTCATAAAATTCTTACCATGTCACCAAGCCAAATAAGCTGGAGAATGGAAAGGACATCTTCCTAGTTGGGCATCTAACTGTCTTGCTCCCAAATGAGAAAGTAAACATAAGGCCTACACAGTAAACAGGCCCACTCTATCCTTGAAGATGATTCCCACAGGCCTTCCCACATATCCTAGAATGCATTTGACCAGAGAGTGTATGGTGACGGAAAAGTTACATTGATAACTAGCAAAAGCAGTATGGAGGATTTGGGCCTCTGCCACAGGCCCAGGCTCCTAGTACCAAGCATTGCTGTCATGCAAATTGATTTATTTTTCAGGAACTAGAATAGTGTAACAATTGCATCAGGGACATGCTGGTGGGGTGCAGATGCTGGGGCACTGATTACTATTTAAATGTCTGTGTGAGTAGGTGTCCTGTGGGCACAGTTGGAACTCATTGTGTTGGGATCTGAATTTGCCTGCAGTAGGGATGCTGGATGCCATTTACACAGCAGAGGACAGGCACCTGCTACTGTGCTTCCTTTTAAACAAACATATGTTTGAGGATGTGCCTGAGCCTCACAGGGTTCCAAACTTTCCTGCTAAGAGACTCCATGTTGAAGCTTGGAAGTTGTACCTCTGAAAGCCCCTCTCCCTCCACCTTTGTGTGTCTCCATTCTCCTCATCCCTAGCACCCACCTCATTCCTAACCTACCTGTTCAAGAGAAACACGTAGAAGTGAACTTTAATTAGAGTACCTTCCCAGGGCTTCCTTGTGTGTCTAAGAATCCCTTCTTCTTCCTCTAGATAGGGCAGAGCTGAGCTTGATTCTGTTTTCCTGATCTCATCCTGGCTCATGGGAAGACTGTGTTCCAGGAAAGCAGACTCTTAGAACTACAGAAATAAAAAAGTCTGAGCTGAGAATAATTTTAAAAAAAAAAAATTTTTTTTGCCACATCTACTTTGTGTGTGTGTGTGCGTGTACAGTGTATGTGTGGCAACCACAGAACTTTCAGGAATCAGTTCTCCCTTTCCACCACGTGGGTCTCAGGCATTGAACTCATGTGATCATTGGGGGCAAGCTCCAGACCTTTGAGACACCACTCAGACCTTGAGTTGTAGGCCTTTTAAAGTCTAAAATGTAGGATTGCCTTTTTAAACTTCTCAAGTTATGATGTTTTCTCAACTGATTAATTTTTACAAAGAATTGATAAATTAGTATCTCAATCAAATATTGATGATAAAATATGTTCAGAAATAATTGTTTGGTATTGTTAGAATCTTTCTTTCTTCCTTCCTTTCTTCCTTTCTTTCTTTCTTTCTTTCTTTCTTTCTTTCTTTCTTTCTTTCTTTCTTTCTTTCTTTCTTTTTTGAGACAGGGTTTCCCTGTGTAGTCCTGGCTGTCCTGGAATTTACTCTGTAGAATCAGAAATCTGCCTGCCTCTGCCTCCTAAGTGCTGGGATTAAAGGCATGCGCCAACACTGCCTGGTGATATAGATAAAATTTACCATTTATTAAAAACAAAAGCAAGTTTATATGCTAATAAAATGAATAGGCTTATATATTTTTACATAGAGAATGAACTCATGACTGCAGGATATAGAACATCTTCACCGTTTTCAAAGTTGATTGATATTTTAATTTCTGACTGCCAACACCAAGAATGGCACTTTGCAAATAGTACAGAGCAGCAGAACTATATCTAAGACCATTTCAGAAATTCTTAGAAATTCATTTCTAGTTCCATGAAACCATTCCTTTAATTCTTACTTATGAAATTTGAGTCAGCAACTCCAGCAGTGATTTTTAATATTAAACACCTTAACACAATATAATCAAAAGATATAATAACATGATACTTATCTGCTGAGGAATGGCAGCAGGGAAATGCTAAAAGTATTAGTTCTTCCATTAATGAATCCATTTTTCTTCTGTAAAAGCAGAAAACTTTGCTTGTCAGTTAAAACAGCAATTGATGACATAGAGTAGTCTCAAATGTTGAGCCACAATGTCCCAGGCAGTGCTCGCTGGCAGTGGGTCACAGTTTGTTAGCATCCACCACATATAGAACACAGAGTGTATTCAGAGCCAAAGCTGCAATGAAGTCATGAGATGTATCAGAGGCTAATGATGAAGAACTACCTCAGATTAATGGCTCTTGATTTTGCATGAATTTCAGTCCTTACACAGTCAGAAACCTTTAATCGTTGCCAGATTTTTCATAGTCCTCACATCCAGTTAGGTGACCCAATGCTTAAGAAGATATCCTCTCAGAGAGTTTCCCAGATACTTGTAAACCATTTCACAATCTTTGCCCTAGCTATTACATTAGTAATGTCTTATTCTGTCTAAGTCTTTCTGCTTTATGAATTTAAATGTTTACTTTTATGTAAAGCAATAAAATCCTTGAAAAACGAGCATGTGCATTGTGTATTTTCTGTCTTTCTATGATCATAATATTCTGGATACTTAAAATAGATGTATGTACGAAGCAATCACTGTGTACCTGCTAAAACTGAGTGGGCTACTGCTAGGGACATATTCATTTAATTTAAAACCTTTATTCTCCAGCATCACAGTCATTAGCAAGTCATCTGCAATAAAGGCAGAGAGATGGAGGCTTCCTCCCAAGTGGTGTTAACAGAGATTTCATGGCAAAGCTATACAGGTTATAGGTCAAAGTTGCTGTTTTAAGACCAAAGTCATATCATTCTCTAATTGCTTTAGACAACCCTTTATGCTCTATAAGTTCAAATTTGAAATGGTGTAGAATCCCAGATGTGTGCTTTAGACTCTATAAGTTTATGCAAAGGTTAGGTTTGATGCTCTCCAGCCTACTTCCTTTCTGAAAATGGAGGAAATATGTCTCCTCTAGCTGAAGGAAGATTTGCCTCTTCCTTTAAAATCATTTTATATCTGTTTATGTGATGAATATGTGAGCTGAATGGGGGTTGCCGTATGTGTGCAGGATACATGTCATGTACATTTCTCTGTTTCTTCTCTGCCTCTTCTTTCCTTCCCATGTGCATACATGTGTGTGTTTGTGTGTATGAGTGAGCCTCTGTGTGTATTTATGTGTGAAAGCTCAAATAATAGCATTCATGTGTAGGTAGGGAAAAAATAGTATCAAGTCCTGTCCTCTTTGAGAGAAAATACCTGCATAGGCCAGGATAGCTGGTCCAGGAACTTTGTATTTCTGTCTTCTATTTCATCATAGGAACATGGGAATTGTTGCTTAGTCTGGCTTTATTTGTGTGGAATATCCAACTGACATCTTCATACTTGCACGGCAAGGACTTTACCCACTGTGGCATCTCCATTAATGAAGTAGTTTCCTTTCTTTCACCGAAATCTTCAAAACTAGGTATTCATTTATACTTACATGAATCTACTTATATACTAACAATATCAGCATTATTTATTATTATTATTATTATTATTATTATTATTATTATTATTATTATTATTATTGCTGTTTTGTGGAACTGTTAGCAGAGAGAGTGAAGGCTGACTTTAACACCTTTGCCTGTCTTTGAGACTCTTTTCTTCCTACTCCATCTAGCATTAACATAAGGAGAGGTGCCTAGTCTCACTGCAACTTGATATATCGTATTTGGTTCATATCTCTGAGAGACCTGCCTTTTTTCTTAAAGGAAAAGGAGGGAGAGTGGATGGTGAGGGAACAGGTGGAGAGGGACTGGGAGGAGAAGAGGGAAGGGGAAACATGATCAGTATATAATCCATTAGACAATAAATTAATAAAAATAAAAATAGCCTCATTATCATTCTTCACTGTATTAATCAGGCTTTTATTGCTATGATAAAACACTATAAACACAAGCAACGTGTAGAGGTATGGGAATATTTAATTCTACACTTCATATAGTTCATGATAAGAGAAAGTTTGAGCAGGAACCAAAGGCAAAATACTGAAGCAGATGCTCTGGAAAATGGTGATTATTGTCTTGCTCTCTATGGCTTCTGCAGCCTGATTTCTTATACAGTTCAGGACCGTCTTTCCTAGGGAGAATATCAAGCATTAATCACAAGAATATTCCACAGACTTGCCTACCGGTAATCTCATGGAACCATTTTCTCAATTGTTGGGCTAGACCCTCAGAACCAATGACAAGTGACATAAAACCACCTGTAACTCTGTTTTCAGGAGTTCTAACACCCTCTCTTAGCACCTCATGCACCTCCATGCATGTAATGCACATACTGACAGTCACACACATACAAGCATAAAGAAAAATGAACTCTAAAATTTTCTATAGTTTCGTCATCACATTGGTTATATTTCCAGTGCTCAGTAGTCTCTTTGGGCTGTTGACTACAATATTTCAGAGCATAGAAACAGAACCTATGCATATTTTATGTTTCTTTCACTGTAAAATATTAAACTGTAATTTGTAAAATTTAACTTATTTGTGTACAACCATGGGGAGTGTAGTATTGTATATGTGTGTTGTATATATAAGAATGAGTGTGCCCATGTTTCTGTATGTAGAGGAATGCAAAAGGTCATGCAGGTTATAAATGACAAGCCCGGTCCATGAATTCAGGGGTGTCAGATTTCTGATCATGCTTATCAGAGTTCTGAGAAAACTTTCCCACTTCACCTAGTATTTAAAGTAGTTAGATTTGAAGACTAACTTATGAAATCTATTCTTTTTAAATATGTGTTTCATCCTTACCCAATGATAGATGTGTTAATAGTTAGCGCCCATCTTTTCTTAAGTAAAGGCAAAAGGAGATGAGGTTATTGACAAAATGCTGAACTAATTAGTTCCATGAAGGTTTACTTAGAAGGCTCATTTTAGCAGCTAACATCAGATAACTGATTTGTTAATAACTCCTTTTTTTTTCTCTGGTAAGTATAATTTTCTTCTCTGGGGCTCCACAAGGTAAAACTCTCTGCACACAGAGGCCTGGCTGTAGTATTCAGCCTTTCATGGAGTTGATTCTCATGCTGGGCTTCCTGCCTCTTTTACTTCCTCTCATACCCTCCCTCTCAGGCTTCACTTTGTGTGGAAGTGCTGATCTGCATAGCATCTGTCCCCTCCCCAGTTTTTCCTCCTTTGAACACTTTCTCATTTAAAGGTGAACACAATAATAACATTTTTGCTTTGTGAAGCTCTTTTATCCTGATTCAGTTCTGAATGCTGTGAACACATTGCATTTCGAACCTTATGGAAGAAAAGTGTACACATTAAAATTTAGACAATATGAAGAATCAGGCTCACAGAGCCCTTGAAGCAGACTGATTTCCCTACCTGATCCTACACAAGTATAATTAATGGTCTTCACATAAAGTCAAGTCTCTTGCTGTCCTTGTTCGAGAATAGGATGTTTATTTATGTGTTTACATTTCCATGTGATTACTAGCAGCCCACACAGATAGATCTGTTGGGTTCGAAACAGCAACAGTCCAAGAGCTTGTAACCCTGCTGTAGTTATTCAGACTATCAAAGCACTCTCATCTATTAAGAAACTCTTATCTTGGCTGGGCATGGTGGCGCACGCCTTTAATCCCAGCACTCGGGAGGCAGAGGCAGGTGGATTTCTGAGTTCGAGGCCAGCCTGGTCTACAAAGTGAATTCCAGGACAGCCAGGGCTATACAGAAAAACCCTGTCTTGAAAAACCAAAAAAAAAAAAAAAAAAAAAAAAAGAAACTCTTATCTCCCTTCTATCCATGGCTAACTGTCCATATTCCCTTTTAAAAATCTGCAAAGACTATGTACCTGACAGAGAATAAAAGTAATTTAAATCCTACTATCTTGTGTAAAGCTCTGATTAAATAATAAAACCCTTTTTACCCAAAAATATGGATGTTTCTTATCCCTACCGTGCAATTGCAACATGTGCAGCGTATACCTGCCATCTGTCTGTGCTGGCTCCCTTCAATAGTGTTTAGATTTTTGTATGGGGAAATCTCCTTTCAACTCTGGACTTCTTATGATCTCCTGTCAGTGCAGTCCTGCTGAGATCTTCCTATCTCTCAGATTCTGGCTCAAATGGCATCTTCTCAAACCACCCTGTCTTCTCCATCTCTTCATTTTTCTTACATTTTCCCCTGTATCATGACCTATTTTCCATGACTTCACTATGTGTCCTTTTGTTTTATGGTGTTTACATACAAAATCACTTGCTGTCTTATCTTCCCTCAAAATAATTTTAGCCATTACATAGAACATTTAAGGTAGCTGCAGGAAAGAATGGTCAATAATTTCTTAGTCCTTTGCATAAAAGAACCTTGGGATTTTCTCAGTGATCTTTGTCACTATGATTAACTATGTTTTGGATCAAATAGTTGCTTTTTGTTTTTGTTTGTTTCATCACGCATACTGGAAATAATCAGCTTAGTGGATAGAGCCTACCTAGGCTCCTGGCTAGATGATCATTTCATTGTTGATCTCACCGGATCAGATAGATAAGAGTCTGTTGCTGAGATATTTTGAGTAATTCAACTTTTCATTCAACTTTATGCCATTGTTTACATTCTAATACCATCGTTTTTAGTTTATATAGTTACTGCTAATTTCTTGTAATTGTAGATGTTATGAAAAGAAAACTATAAAATAAAAACAAATCAATTAATTATTTTTAATATACCTTAGTCCTGAAAAAGACTTAAGCTTGGTTTCTTGGTGTAAGAAATGAGCTCTTTTTAAATCAAAAGAGCGGGGAGAAGGGAAAATAAAAAAGCAGTAATGTACCACTGTTTAAAGACAGGACATCTAGAATATTTCCATATACATTGTTTCATCTGCCTTTCAAGATTGTGAATAGCACAATTCACAAGAAAATTGTTAGACATAGTAAAATAAATAAAAATTAAAATGCCCTGTTTGTACAAGTGCATGGATTGCCAAATGTGCTATAGTGTGTGTGTTTGAATGTATGTATCTCTCTCTGGTTCACCTCCAATGTTTAAACTCTTAGTAATACCTCTTTTTTTCTTGTTCTGTGTTGTGTGTGTGTATGTGTTTTTTTACTTTTTTTATTAATAATTCCATTTGTTTACATCTCAAATGATATAACACTTCCTGGTAACCCTTCCATAACCTTCCCATATCTGCTCTCGCTGTCCCCTTTGATTCTATGAGGGTGTTCCCCCACCCACCCTCTGTTGCCCCACCACTCCAGGATCCCCCTACACTGGGGCATCAAACCTCCACAGGACCAAGGGCCTCCTCTCCCCCTGATGTTAAACAAGGCCATTTTCTACTACATATGTATCTGGAGCCATGTATCCTCCCACCAGGGTCCCCAAGGTCAGTCTGATGGTTGGTTCCAAGCATACACATCTGCATTGGTCAGTTACTGACAGAACCTCCCAAGAAACAGTCATGCCAGGTTCCTGTAAGCAAGCACCTCTTGGCTGTACAACAGTGTCAAGGTTTGGTGTCTGCAGACAGGATGGATCCCAGGTGGTCTGGTCCCCAGATGGAAAGACCATCCAGGTAATAACTCTTTAAAGCAACAATTAGTAAGGATTCTAAATCTATAAGGGACTTCTTTTTCACAGAAATAACAGTGACTGACATGTAATGTCTATCAGGAATATGGCAGTATATATGCTATATAATTTTAGCCATTGATAAATGTAGAGTTTCAAAATAGTAGCCATCTGTGTCACCAGAATAAGATAAGATACCTAGATTCTATTTCTTCCTCTTCCAGTCATGAGTAAGGTCACATTGAGGACTTCAAAGTGTCACATTTAAAATCAGGATATTGAATCAATGACTGATAAAACTTCATGTTCCTAAAATAACATTTTACAGGTATATTACAATGTCCATCATGTTAGAACAAGCATGCCCTCATATAAAACCACATTTCATCTTTATTTATCAGAATAGTCTTCATCCTTTAATTCACTCAGAAACATTTTCTAAATAAGATGTTGCTTATATAATGCACCAGAAATCTGGGAGGATAGACTCTCGGAACTCAAAGGGAGGAAGCTTAATTGAAATGCCCAACAGTGGGGAGACAGAACTTGTAGAGCCCACCTCCAGTAGAAAACATGGCATCAAGTGAAGGGATCCTTTCCACAGTCAAAAGCTCTGACTCAGAATTATTCCTGTCTAAAAAAACTGGAGGGACAAAAAATGGAAAAGAAACTAGTATAAAAAAGGTCCAGTGACCAGCCCAAATTGGGATCTATCTCAGGGGGAGCCCCAAGGCCTGACAATATTACTGATGCTACAGTGTGCTTACAGGCAGGAGCCTAGCCTAGCATGGCTGTCTTTTGAGAAACCCACAAGCAACTGATTGAGACAGATGCAGGTACTTACACCTAACCAGTGAACTGGAGTCAGAGACCCCTGTAGTTGAATTAGGGAAAGGGTGGAAGAAACTGAGGCGGAGGGTGACCCCATAGGAAGACCAGCAGTCTCAACTAATCTGGACCCTTGATAATCTCTCAGACACTGAGCCACAAACCAGGCAGCATACACTAGCTGGTCTGAGGCTCTAGATACACATACAGCAGAGGACTGCCTGGTCTGACCTCAGTGAGAAAAGAGGTGCCTAACTCAGTGAGAGAGGAGGCCTGATGGAGGGTTGGGGTGGGGGTGGGAACATCTGCTTGGAGACAGGGTAAAGGAGGAAAGGGATGAGGAACTGGGGGAGGGTGGACCTGGAAGGAGAAAACTACAGGACTATAAAAAACAAAAAACAAAAACAGTAATTTAATAAACATTGATGCATATATACCTTATGAACAATGTCAGTTTTTAAAATGCCAATATTGAGTCATTTAGGTGAAATTAGAAGTATATCAGTGCTGGTTATAACATATATTAGAAAACAGTCAGAGCCTTTTTTTGTGCATGGTGAGAGAAGTTGACCTACATGTTGTCCTCTGTACACTTAGTATATGCTCATGACCATCATTTGGAAGACTAGAGATTCAGAAAAGCAAATGCCAAGGATAGTGAACCAAAGACAGTGTGATTCATGAAGTTATATCAAATGTTCCTCCATTTGAAAACAAAATAAAACAAAAGTATGATAGAATAATAAGGATATGCAAATATAAAACTTATCTGCACATGTATATACATCATGATAACTAACATTTGGCCTACCTTTCCAAGCACTGTGTCACCAGTGCTTTATAGAATGCCTGGGATTAATTAACAATGGAGTCTAAATACATGAGTATGTAAATGAAAGTTAGCAACAAGAACTAAAGGAATCTCACCCACCCCTTAAATGTAAGAATCAACCAGTGTAAACCATATAGATTTCATTGGCACATACACCCATGTATATTTTAAAGACTTATTTTAAATTATGTGTGTATGTGTGTGTGTGTGTGTGAGAGAGAGAGAGAGAGAGAGAGAGAGAGAGAGAGAGAGAGAGAGAGTTGGTATATTTATGTGAGTGTAGATGCCTGTAGATTCCAGAAAAGAGTGTGGCTATAGGCACAGATGGTTATGAGCTGCCCCATGTGGGTGCTAGGGTTGGAAAGTGGATCCCTTGCAAGAACTGTATGGGAACTTAAACACTGAATCACATTTCCAGTCCCTACATTTTCACTTGAAAACTTACCTCTATTGAAGTGTAATACATACAGAAATAACCTATTTAAATTATATAATTTTGTCATGTTTTGAAAAATGTAAGGATCCCTATAATTATCATGATAATCAGTATATAAAAAAATGTCCTTTACACTCAAGAAATCATTTGTAACCTTTTAAAGTAAATCTCCAGTCTTTATTTCTGGAAACTGCTGACTTGGTTAGTTGTGCTTCTTCTTGGGTCTTCTGTTGATAAACCTAAGTAGCATGCTGTCCTCTGTGCTTGCTTGTTTTACAGCATAAGGCAGGGAGATCCACCCACACCTATGAAAACCTGTGGTTTGCTCCAGACATCTTACTGCATAACTTTGTGTGTCTTCCAACTGTGAGTTTATATTCTCTAACTTGTTGTTTTAAGTTACCATTAGTTTCTGTATGTTGTTTTCATTTTCATTTGTATTTTCCAATTATATTTTGATTTCTGCAAAAAAATGCTTGTAACTTATGTTTCATGATTATGGTTCATACTTATATTTATCCACACCTTAAAAACTTCTTTCAGCAAAATGTTCTAGCATTAGGGACTACAAATGCTTTGTTGTTTGTTTTGATTTCTATCTTTTTAAAATTGAAAATAGATCCTTTTTCTTACAAAATATAACTTGATAATAGTTTCACTTTCTTTCACTACTCTCAGTTCCTTCTGAACACCCCTCAATCCATTACTTTTTATGTCTCTTATTAGAAAAGTATAGGCTTTTAGTAGGTAACGAAGCACAGAAAAAGTGCAATAATATAAGTAAAAATATCATATCAAAGTTGGACATGGCAACCCAAGAAGAGGAAAAGAATCCCTACTCATGAGTCCCCCCCAAAATACTAAGATAATGTCTGAACTATATACACAGAGGACCTGGTGCAGATTCAGGTAGGCACTGTGCTTGCTGCATCAGCGTGTGACCTCACATGAACCTTGCTTCATTGAGTCAAAGGGTCTTGTTTACCTGTTGTCCCCCATCCAACTCTGGCTTCGTAATCTTTCCTCCTCCTCTTCCATGGGATTTCCTGAGCTCTGAGGGGAGGAATTTGATGAAAACCTATCAATTAGGCTTTTTTTTCTATGCAACATCTAGATTTGGGTTTCTTCATGTGTTCCCATCAGATGCTGGAAAATGTTTCTCAGATTATGACTGAATAAGACACTTATCTATGTATGAGTATAGCAGAGTATCCTTAGTAGCCATTTTATCATTACTTTCTATTTCTTTTTTTATTAGATATTTTCTTTATTTACATTTCAAATTTTATCCCCTTTCTTCGTTTTCCCCCCGAAAATCTCCTACCCCCTCATCTCCCCCCCTGCTCCCCAACCCATCCATTCCCGTTCCTGGTCCTGGCATTCCACTATACTGGGGCATAGAGCCTTCACAGGACCCAGGTTCTCTCCTCCCATTAATAACCCACTAGGCCATCTTCTGCGACAAATATAGCTAGAGTCACATGTTCCACCATGTGTTTTCTTTGATTGTTGGTATAGCTCCAAGAAGCTCTGAGGGTACTGGTTAATTCATATTGATGTTCCTTCTATGGGGCTTCAGTGTCCTTCAGCTCCCTGGGTATACAACTTTTGGGTCACAGTTATACAATCAGTGTCAGGTACAGGGTTCATTTTGTCAAGTAAGCCTTAAGTTAAATCAGATTTTTTTTTTCCTGTACACACAAGTACATTGCTGTAGCATATCTTGCAGGCAAGAGAAGTCATAGATCAAAGTTGTCGTGGCTGCACTGTTGTTTACCTTTTACTTTTGGTAGCCTGCAGAGTACCTTCCCACAGCAAAGACACGAGAAGATAGTGGTGAAGGCTACATAGAGGCACCACTGAACTTCTCCATGCTCAATGAGTTGTGTGGTGTTCTTGGCAATGAGGCCCAACTGTCAGTTTGCAGAGAGTAACCCATTGATAATATAATTTAATTTTCAACTTCAAATTATGCTCTATAAACTCTTTTGGCATTATTTATCACAATAACCTCACATTTCTGTTATAGTGCTTCATTATAGATTTTTTGCATGGAAAAATTTATACCTTAATAATAACACATACTGGAAATAAAGAATTTTACCTGTTATTTAATTTCTAACCTGTGTGCCTTTCTCTTTGGATTGATGGTTGGTTTTGTCTTACTGCATATTACATATTTCTAGTAGGGTAGCAAGAATAAAAATTATTTCCTTATTTCTGGTACTATGGGGAACATATTCAGTCTTTTATCATGAGTAGTTATAACTGCAGAGAATTTGTAGATGTTATTTATTATATTATTACATTTCTTTCTTTTGCACTAGTTTTTATAATGGTTAGAAGTTAAATTTCTTCAGATGATTTTCTTCATTAATTGAAATACTCCCATGAGTTTTTGTTAATCTATTATAAAGAGAGTCATCTTGACATATTTGGCATATATATATATATATATATATATATATATATATATATGCACATTTGTATTTGTGTGTATATCTGTGCACATGTATTTGCAGGGTTGTGGAGTCCAGATGTACATGCTGCATGTCTTCCTTGATCACTTTTGAAACCATATATTGAATCAGAGTCTAACTTCAATCCAGAGCTTGTCAATATAGCTAGGTATTTATGTAGGTACTTGGATTATGAATTTCTCTTGTTTGAATGTTCTTTATCCATGGAGTGTTCTCCACAGTCCCTACTTCAATGCAATGACAGATTTTTTCACATATAATCACGAAGCCCTTATCTTTACCTCTGGTTCTTTCGATGGAATTTAAAGAATTTATTGCATTGAACCACTGCTTTCAAATATCCTAACACCAAGTTGTTCCTGATATAATAGCTTTCTATTCACTTAATATCAGCAGGATATGAAATGACCCCTCCTTTGTTTAATCTTCTGTTAAACTACATAGCATTTTATTCATATTTTGCTCATCATTCCAAATATTACACTTTTATTTTATTGATTTTCTTAATCCTTTTGTTTAATATATATTATGGTTATCTCTTTGTCCCTACTGATGTTAGATTTTATTTGCTCATCTTTATTCCAGTTTGTATATAGAAATTAAAATATAGGCTGAAGAATGTATTGCATAGTATTTTTCTCTCAGATCTGGTTTACTTCTATCCCACAATTCTTGCATGTGTCTTAATTGCCATTTACCTGAAAATGATTGTAAATTCTTCAGTTATTTGCAACTGCATTGCAATTTTCAGTGAACTTGGGATATCACAATGGTTGTTTTCTAAAGTAAGGCAGAGAGGGAAGATGAACCAAGAAGAGAGAAAGAGGCTGGAAGAGTGAGGAATTTTAAAATATATTATACTTTTGTTTTTTCACTTGCTTGTGTTTTCATCAGAGAAAACATAATTTAAGTTCATTTCATTTCCTGGACAGTTTGGAATGTTCTATTACTTCCTTAGCGCCTCATTTTTGCTTGGAAATAGCATGTACCCCATTGTTACCCTGTGCTCTTAAACTGTCAATTAGGTTAAGACTGTTTATAATATTTTTCATTCTTGATTTTTTCCTTATTTATAAATCAATTTGTTTCAACGATTACTAGAAGAATAAAATTCTAACTATATACTTACATACTTTAGTTTCTCTTATGTTATCAAAATGAAAATGCAAATAACTAGTTTTTTTTTAATTTTCTGTTGTTTGCCTTGGACCTCAAATTATGATTTTAGACATATTATCAATTTACTTTTGTCTCATAATGCACTGGAGCCTGTTTAACATTTCCTTCCTTCCTTCCTTCCTTCCTTCCTTCCTTCCTTCCTTCCTTCCTTCCTTCCTTTATTCCTTACTTCCTTACTTCCTTCTCATTTATTTATTTGCAAGACATGGTCTTCTGTAGCTCAGGCTGGCTTTTACTTATAATATAGAAATATTTTCCTTCTTATTGGCTATACTTCCCTGTTTAGAATCTTATGCTTGTTTTGTCCACATTATTAGAATTTTGTTGGCAGGGATTAACACTGTTTTCATTTCACATATTTTGTTTTCATATTTGTAACTTCCATTTACATCTTTTTGAGTATCTTATTTATACTTTTGCTTCCTTTATTTTATTTTGTAGAGTGAACATGTCAAGTGTATTTCCAATAGTAACTTTAACTCTTTTGAATTAAAATGTCATTCTCCATTTAACACATCTCATTCTATTCATTGCCTTTTATCTGGTGGTAATCATAGTTTTTGGCTGATTTGCATAAGTGATAATTTCCAATGTATTGTGTACTATACTGTATTACAGAAAGACATTTTCTTGCAAGTATATGTTGCAGATAACTTTTTTTAGATGTTTATTACATGTTAGACATTATGATTTCATTGCTAGATTGTTTCTGAGCAGATCTCACAGAGCTTAGGCATGGCTCAAACTCATTATGCAGCTCGTGCAGTTTTTAGACACTGGATCCTCCTGTTTCCACTTTCTTTGTGCTAAGATATGGGTATGTATTCGATATTGTCCATTTTTATCACTGGATGGTCAGCATTCTGTATGACATATACCAGTTTTTCAACATGTCTCCCTTTTTTTCTGGCATGCATTGTAACACTTAAATTTTAATTTTTCTTGATTCTTGAGTTAAAATAAATTGTTTTCTTTTAATTGGATATTTTCTTTATTTACATTTTAAATGCTATCCCGAAAGTTCCCTATACCCTCCCCCTGCCCTGATCCCCCACCCGCCCATTCCCACTTCTTGGCCCTAGCATTCCCCTGTACTGGAGCATATAAAGTTTGTAAAACCAAGGGGCTTCTCTTTCCAGTGATGGCTGACGAGGCCATCTTCTGCTACTTATGCATCTAGAGACATGAGCTCTGGGGTACTATTTAGTTCATATTGTTGTTCCACCTAAAGGGTTGTAGACCCCTTCAACTCCTTGGGTAATTTCTCTAGCTCCTCCAATGTGGGCTCTGTGTTCCACCCTATAGATGAATGTGAGCATCTACTTCTGTACTTGCCAGGCACTGGCATAGCCTCACTCGAGATAGTTATATCAGGGTCCTTTCATCAAAATCTTGTTGGTATATGCAATAGTGTCTGGATTTGGTGGCTGATTATGGGATGGATCCCAGGGTGGGGTAGTCTCTGGATGGTCCATCCTTTCATCTTAGCTCCAATCTTTATCTCTGTAACTCCTTTCATGGGTGTTTTGTTCTCTATTCTAAGAAGGAATGAAGTATGCATACTTTGGTTTCATTCTTCTTGCTTTTCTTTTGTTTTGAAAGTTGTATCTGGAGTATTCTAAGTTTCTGGGCTAATATCCATTTATCAGTGAGTTATGAATGGTCCAAAGTGGTATTCATTCAGGGACCATTTAATACACTTTTCCAGCAACACTATTCTCAGGATTTGGCCTATTTTCTTACAGATTAGTTGATAAAAGCAAGTATCATCCCTGCTTCTGTAAGACTACCAAATAATTATAAACTCCTTCTAAGGACCCTCTCATTGGTTCTCCTTGTCAGTGTCATCTCAACAGATACAGGCCATAATTACCAAATAGGACATAAATTGTATTTAGATCTCCAGAGATTGCTCTCGATGCTTCTCCTTTCTCTATGGTTCTGATCTCTGAGGAGTCCAGCCATCACAGCTTTCCTAATCTATTGTCTCTTTTTGCTTCATTGTGTGAACGCGCTAGCCCCCAGTTTTGTCCTGCACCCTGCTTTACATGGTATAAGTTGATTCCAGCAGAAAACATGAGCAGGCATTGTGCTGACCTCACAGACTACATCAGATGTTCAAAATCTTGTCTCCAATTCGACTTTTATTTTGTTCCAGTTTCTAGTTATAAAATCTAACTCCTAATAATATAAATCCTTTTTGGGTGGATGTGAAAAGTCATAAATTTATATATTAAAAGGTGTAATATTATATCTGCTTTCTTGAAGATTTTTTAAGTCCATGTGACTATTTCCCTAGAACATTAACTGTTACTCACCTTTAACTGCTTTGAACTAGCACAGAGACAAACTCATTTTCAAGACAAAACGCCACTTATATTTGTACTGTTGGAAACTTTTTTTTAAATATTTAATCTACTTTTATGGTCTAGTCATTATCTCCCCTCCTGTTCTGCCCTCTGACAGTTCCTCATCCCATTTCTCCTCCCCTGTCTCCAAGAGCTTATTCCTACACCTCCACACTCTCTGACACCCTGCCAGTCCTCCCAATTACCTGGGACTTCAAATCTCTCAAGAGTTATATATGTCGAATCGAATTGTGGCCAGACCCCTCCTGAGGCACAGACCATCTAGTGTATGCTGCCTGGTTGGTGGTTCAGTGTCCGAGAGATATCAGGGGTCCAGATTTGCTGAGACTGCTGATCTTCCTATGGGGTTTTCCAAAAGTACCTGCATGACAGGAGCCTAGCATGACTGCCTTCTGAGATGCTCAACAAGCAGATGGCTAAGACAGAAGCAGATACTTACACACAATCAACGATTTGAAGTTGCGTACCTCTGTGGTTAAATTGGGGAAAGGCTGCAAGAAAACTTTTTTTTAAGTGAATTAGCATTTCCCAAAGTCATGATATAGAATCAGTATAAATAAATCTCAGAATGTTTACTGGATGCCTTCTTTGGACTTAATCACAAGATCTTGAGCAGAGAAAGAACATACACTTAGCCATCAACAATGGGCTGCTGTCTACTTTCAATATTCTATGTAGAATTTCGATATCTCCTTTTGTTAAAGAAAATAGGGACATACTATGTGATACTTATAGATTCAGGAAGGGGGCATTATCACCGTGAATTTTCTACTTACCAGTGATACAATCAAAATCCAATAGATAATGTTAATGCGAAGTTTATGCAGATTGCCCTCATTAGGCTCAGTTGGTCAGAAAAGAAAATAAAAAATTCTAGGCAGTAGTCATGCACACTTTAACCCTAACACTCAGAAAGCAGAAACAGACAGATCTCTATGAGTTTGAGGCTAAACTAGTTTACAGTGTGAGTACTATGACAGCCAAGGATACACAGAGAAACCATATCTCAAAAACAAAAATCAAAAGTCATGAATCTGGCAAATGAAACACTGTGTATGTTTGGGGGTGGGTATTACAAATGGCAGGGAGATAAAAGAACAGGTGAGAGGGTAATCAGAATTCATTGTACTTTTGTGAGTTATCAAAGAAAAAATAAATTATAAAAATTAGGATTAGTTAATTTTTAAAATTTTCAGACTAGGCCCAATATTATATTAAAATAAACTTCATGTAACATAATTTAGAAGTTGTATGAATCTTTTTAAAACTACAGTCTTGTTGGAATTCATGCTAGTATTTTCATGAGAGTAAAATACCCTAACCAAGCCTGTACTGTGTATATATGCAATATATCTATTCATATACAGATTATTAAATTACATAGCATTATTCAGTATTCATGTATGTAAAAGAAAAAACTTCAACAGATGAGAAAAATATATAGAAGTAGAATTATAACATTTTTGTCTCAAAACGCACACTAGGTTATCTTTCAGTATCTAATAGAAGGGTTTGCCTGCTTTGGAGTCTACTTGTTTCACAAATGAAATCATGTTAAACAAGGAAAGAACTTACTGAGTTGACATATGCCACCATGGTAATGTTCAGGGTGATTATTCACATTTTATAAATAAGTAAATTGGACCTTGCATAGGTCAAAGAAAACTATAATTCTATACAGTGTGAATAGAAGACAATTTTATTTAATTTTTAATTAAAATATAAGCATATCAATCCCCCTTCCATTTCCTTTCACTTATAGTGTCCATTTCCTCCTATTGCTCCTTCTAAAATTTATGGATGGTTTTTATTTGTTATTGTTATATATGTATATATAAGCACATAAATATGTAAATGCAATAGGCTGAATACATATAGTTTTGCTTCTACATATACCAGTTCAGATCACTTGATACTGGATAATCCAATTAGGGGACTTAGCCTTAAGAGTGATTAATTCTCATGCTTTCACCACACCTTATTTGCTTGTGGTTCTTTGTCTAGGGCTGGGACCCTGTGAGATTTACCCATTCCACATTAACATGTATATTGTGTGTACTGGTGTTTTCCTTGTTCAAGTCTTGTTTAGGCAGCCATAGTCTTGAAGTGTTATGGTTAAAGCTTACCTTTCATTTCTTCAAGGCACAATCTCACAGCAAATTTCCTGGTCTTCTGGTCTTAATATCTGTCTTATATTGATCACAAGAGTTTTGCCATATCCTCTATGGTTATGATCCTGTATTCTTTCCATATTTTTCAAGGACAAGTTTCTTTGATAAAGTGTGAGATGTGCTTTTATCTGTTGGTATGAGAGTAAGGACTTAGAATACAGTTTTAAATTGTATTGGTTTAGTAAAGTGGTGGTGGTAGGTTCTTTTCTAAGATTCGTGTCCTCATTAGCTCCTTGTGGTTGTGTAGGTCTCCAGTACCAGGCATAATTTCTGGCCCATTGAGTAAGCCATAAGTCCAATATGGTAAAGAAGTGGAGAGCTCTTAACGTTTATAAAGTGTGAGGATCCTCATTCTTTGTACAGATTACTTTCCTGTAGGTCAGTGCGATCCATGATTCAAAACATAAATCATATGTCATGTTTTAAGTACAAGGACAATATGTTCAAGTAATCTTACACCACTAACAATAATCATTATGATACTATTAAAACCTTAGTTTTCAAACAAATTGTAGAAATTATTACTTAGTTATGACTATCTAATGATGATATATAGCCTCATTAGAACGTAGAGAAGATGACACTTCCTTCCATGTGTCTAGACCACTTGGTCCTCATTCTTTTTCACATTTTGGGCATGGAAACATGGGAAATTAGTGGGGACTACCTTTTGTAACCAATGAAGTGAAGTGAGTCTTTTAAAGAAAAGCAGAACTAAAGGAACAGGATAGAAATGGACTAGGAAGTAGGGAGAGCATTGGAAAATAGAGAAGTCTTTGGGGAAAACTCCAAATTCCTGCTGCTCTCCTCTGAGTAATCATACGAATAGACAGTGAAAGACTGGACTAGATTCAGTCACTGACCTGGAGGTGCAGTTCTCCATTTTCTATTATCAACTCAGCCAGAAAGCTACTCCCCCTGGAGCCATACTTAGCCAAGTTGCTATCTCCATCCACCCTGCCTGGTTTATAAACACGATACAGACATGGAGGTACACAGACTCAGCTTGCTCCTCCCAAAGGGCAAACTATTTTAGTACTGCATCAAGCAGAGTGCAGGGGCCTGAAATGCTTGTAGTAAATAAAACAACAATATTAAATCCTGTTTGCAGTCCTGTGAGCGATGGGGAAAAGGAGATAAGAAGTGGAGGTGCAGAATCAGAATTGCAGATCTTTAGCCCACTGGCTATAGTAAAATGAACACATTTTAGAATGGTGTGCTTTGGTGTAGGAAAAAGAGCATGAGTCTGACAGTGGAGAGACCAGTATCTTTGCTTCCCAGTCTCATATTTCCTATAGGTTTATTGCTCAGCACATCACTGTCTCAGATTTATTGATCTCAGTCGTAAGGCACTTCAAATGGCCACACAGCTGTCAAAGTCACCATGTATTTGTTCTTAATAATTTGTAAGGGAAAGTAGTAACATGCACAGTTAGCATTCATATCTTGCTTCCTCTTCACTTTCCATTGCTTTCACTAATAGAATCTTTCCTTTACACTGTCTTCACCTACACTGACACTTTTTCAAGGTCTTTGGCATAATCATTGGCCATGGTAACAGACTGGATGAAATGGGTAAAATTAATTATAACGGTATGGTCACATGTCATATTAAAATGATGTCATTTTATATCATGTAATCAACATGCAGTTATGATACATATGTCTCATTTCTTTACCACACTCTCTCTTAACTAGCAAGTGCATAATTTGTACTTTTGGCATATCTCTGTTTATAAAAGCCATGTCTATGTTTTGCAATAGCCAGTAGTTTCAAGCTGTTGCCGTCTCTATAGAGAATTCAAAAGGCGTAATTTTCTAGCTGCTTCCTTGACATTTTCCTGTTTTCTTGGACAGCAGTGACCCCAAATGATTCGAGAAACATCCCCATAATATCAGTACAGTTTTAAAGTTTTAATAAGTTTGACTGCCTTTCCCGATATTTTGGATTTAAACATGAAATTGAAAATGAGATGCAATACAATGTAGGGCTTGACCTTCAAAGAACATTTAAGTCGTGGCTCAGTACCTCATTGGTAATTTTAAACATGTGACCTGTTGTTCAGTTAAACATACAAACACACACCCTAGGAAGAGAGTGAACCAGAACAAATTAGAACCCCTGTGCCCTTCACTTTCCTTTCAATTATGTTCACAAGTGAGGATACTATCGGAGTCAGAGAGGTTCCATTTGTGCAGCATAAATGCAGATATGCCCAAGAGTAAAAGACCCCTGCTCAGTCTACCATAACCTGAACTTGGCAGGCTCACTGAGGCATGGAGGATTATGTACTTTAAATTGGGTGAGAACAGTAATGGCTGTTTTAAAAAGTAACATCAACAACAATAAAAAATCAAACTCCAAAACTAAAATAAACATTTCTTTCACTAATTATAAATATTATTTAGTATCAAGGCTCTTGCCTCAACCAAAGATCTCCTGATTTCAAACAGCTTTAAGTTAACCTGCTAATCCTGAGATGTTTGTAGCTATTCAGGTGTGTACAGTTGTTCTTCAATTTCTAAAAGCACAAAATCCTTAAATATCCAGAGTTCTCTGTTTCTACAGGTGACCTTAAAATGGGCTGTAGATACAGGATCATTTAGAAGGCAGGAAGTTGAGGCACACTCATCTTGCCTAAGGTAGATGGCATGGTCCCAAGAAACAGAGGATTCTGCAATGAGTTCTGGGCTCTGTCAAATAATATCACCATTCATCATAAAGATAGCTGTTTGCATTGGGGAAATGTAGTCCCCAAGATGTGAGAGAACCAGAAAGCAGCAGAATATCAACATGGCTCTTCAGGAGCACATTCAACTGGCTTTGAGCTTATGATGAATCGCATGGCTACTTTGGCTTTGAAATTATGAATGCTGCAAGCACTTAAAATGGGTTGGAGGGGCTGGTGAGATGGCTCAGCGGGTAAGAGCACCCGACTGCTCTTCCGGAGGTGATAAGTTCAAATTCCAGCATCCACATGGTGGCCCACAACCATCTGTAACGAGATCTGGCTCCCTCTTCTGGAGTGTCTGAAGACAGCTACAGTGTACTTACATATAATAAAATAAAATCTTTAAAAAAAAATGGGTTGGAGAAGAACCTACTTGCCTCTTTTTTACCTTGCAGGCTATATTTTTAAGATAGTAAGAGGAGAAAGGTCTCACCTCTGATTCCAGCTTATTGATGAAGAAAGTGTAGTAAGTCTTATTTATAGAATATCAATGGAATTTAGGCTCTCTCTCTCTCTCTCTCTCTCTCTCTCTCTCTCTCTCACACACACACACACACACACACACACACACACACACACACAGAGAGAGAGAGAGAGAGAGAGAGAGAGAGAGAGAGAGAGAGAGAGAGAGAGAGAGAAACTCTCTACTCTTATCAAAGAAGTTTTGAAAAACATAGGGATATATGTTAGCCCACACAGAGTTGTCTGTCAGAGATTTAAGGATCCAACCAAAGATGGATAATTGTTGCTCTCAAGTGAATTTCTGTGTATAGACTGTTTAAAAAAATGTTACAGAATAATAAAATTTGGCCTCCTCTTTCATACCGTACAATGACAATGTCTCACATAATGAAGGAATATGTCTCATAGTTTGACTAGTTGTCACAATTCAGGTTAATCAACCAAGCAGAAAATAAATTTGGGTCCCTGACTATTCTGAATACCCCTTTATATGCCAAAACAAACAAACAAAAAACCAAAAGACACCAAGAAAGAAAATTTGACTAGGTATTGATGAACTTAGATGTAATAATTCTCTTCACTATTTTACTCAGTGGACATACACTGGATATATAATATACACCAGAGATACTTTCGTGCTAAGTTTTATACTGATGTCCTCAGGAAGGCCTGAGCAGTATCATAACTTTTTGGTAAAGTTATAAAATCTATCTGTTTTATCCATATACTGCATAAAGTTTGTGTCAGGACCTATGTCAAGCTGTAATGTATTTAGTTCTTCTTTAGTTTTGGAAATTAGATGTTATTGGACCAATTTTTTATGCAAGCCACATGAGACTCACTAAGGTGCAGAAATCAAGACCAATGAAACTAGCAACAGAGTTAGGATTTGAAGCTATGTCCATCTGGATACAGAGATAATATTCTTTCTATGGGAAGGTATTCATAACTACACAGAACTGTTTGTTACCTTTTAACTATGATGTAGTTTGTATCATGTATTAGCTTTTAACATATCTATGAGAGATTAGAAACTTTAAGATCATTCTTACCAGGCAAATTTTGGAAACCCAGAAATGGCTTGTTGCATAGAAAGTAGATCACTTAGTCCTTTTATCCCCAGAGCCTTTGAGCAAGGCTTTAGCCAGGATTTTGTTGCCATAGAGTTGAGACCTGGGCAGCCGTGTTTGTGCTGCACCTGGTCCTGGACTTGTAGCTTGTTGGATGTGATACACTGGCTGCTGAGCTGCAGTTATCTTCTGGATCAAAGCCAGAGTTAGAGGACTTACCAAGCACCTGAAATGGAATGTGTTTATGTAATATCATCATTCAGTCTTCTTCTAACTGAGACACAGAAGAGGTAGATAATAGTTTATCATTCTGTGTTAGAATAGTCTAGAGAAAATATCTACACATATTGATAAATGATAGATAGATGCCAGATGAATAGATAGATAAATGATTGATATGGATGAAAACTATAGATAAATGATAGAAGATCACTGAAATATTAAAAGTTACATTAGATAAACTGTGTAAAAACCCCAGTCATATACCTCCATAATACAAATCCTAAGGGTGCTATGATGTTGAATGAATAGACTAGCCACAAGAAAGACATGGGTCTATGGGTTCAATTCTCACATTCTTTCCTTTCCCATACTGATCTCATGTGTCTTCCAACATATAGGTTAGAAATTGTCAACAACGTGTATTATATAAACCACTGTATTCAAGATATTAATAGAAATCAAAGAATGGGGGAAAATTATGATGTCTTCAATATATAAGTATGTTGTAATTATGCTCTGATGTCTACTTGAACTAGAGAGAAAAATCAATTAAATATACATTTTAAAATTCCTCTTGCTAATCTTATTTACTTCATCTTATTCTTTCTGGCACTTTTACTGTCTATTGCCTCTTTAATAAATCACTGAGATATTTAAAATTTACTATGGCCATTTTATAGTAAAATATGCAAAGTTCAGCAGTATCTAAGAACTTTTCTGATAAAATATTATGGAACCAACTATTACTTTCTGCACAATAGTTACATTCTCAAAGTTCCCTGTGAATTCTCATCTTTGCAACTATGAGAATTGAAACAGGTATCATCAATGAGGAAACTCACAGATAGCCAAAGTGTGAAGAATAAATGATGGTATACTATTTGGCTCTATCTGAAACAGATTCAGGAAATAACTGGAAGAAGAGCCATAAATATGATAGTTGAGGATGGGGAGATATCTTTTACACATGACACAGCTGTTGCATTCATCAAATCACTGCTGCTGTGGATGTATGCATGTATGTTCCCCATGTTTGGGACCATCAACATTTCATCACTGATGAGGGATGTGATTTGTCCTCAGAAGGACTATTAGGACTATTAGTTATTAAGGCTATTTAGGAGGGATGTGTCACTGTCTTGAGTGATTTAATAATAGATGAATAACGTCAATGAATAACTCCCCACCCAAGTGGGGCAAGGACCATCAAGTAGATATGAAAGTAGCAGGGAGATTCATTAAGAAAAAGAGTGTCAGTGGGAGGATGAAAGAGAAGAATGAGAGTTGATAATGACTAAAATTCATTATATCAATTGGAAAACTGTCAAATACATATAAATATTGAAATCAAATACAATAAATCTTGTGGAACTAGAAACAACCCTAAACAAATTATAAGAAAAATACAGATGTACCATTTCTAACAAGTTGCTGAGAATCTTCTAGGTATATATTAAGTTGACCATTTACAATTTATCCATGACATTTTAGGTGATAAATGAGTGGAAAACCCAGTCATGTACCTTCATAATACAATCCTAAGGGGGGCTATGCTGTTGAATGAATAAACTAGCCATAAGAAAGAAATGGGACTCTGGGCTCAATTTTCACATTCTTTTCTTTCATTTACTGAGCTCATGTGTCTTCCAACCTATAGATTAGAAATTGTGAACAATATGTATTATAGAAACCACTGTGTTCAAGATATTAGTAGAAACGAAAGAATGGGAAAATAACATATTTAATATATTGAATTATTTGCTTTAGAGCTTGCCCAGATGTGATTTATGGGATCATTTAGAGTCAATTTTTTTTTTTGTTTAGAGTCAAAAGATCTGGCGATGTGGACATTTGCTATATTCATAGCTTTTATATCTTCATATTTATAGAAAGAGATTCTAAAATGTTCTCAGGAGGAAGAATACATTTTTTTTGCCTTAATCTATCTGGTTGTTCTCAAGACTGGTAGTATCCATGGTTCATGACATACAACTCTATCATAACCAAGTGAACAAAATCTTAGGACCTTGATTAGAACTGACTGATACTGGCATTTGAGCTATTAGTGGGCAATATTTTCCTGAAATTCAGGTCAACTGAAGCAGAGAGTGAGTTGAGAGAAGTAAGGTGGATCCTGATGACACAGATGAGAATGTGAATGATGGTCAACTATCTAATTTTAGATACATTAACAAATAAATTTCCTCCTCCTCTATCTTCTCCTCTTCCTCCTCCTTCCCTTCTTCATCTTGTCATTGCCATTTTAAAGCAGTATTTATTTCCTCTTCCTCTTTCCTTCTTCTTGCTTTTACTCTTGCTCTTTCGTCTTCATTTGCTTTTCATTTTTACTTGCTTAATATTTGTTTATTATAATGTATAAGCTTTGAAGTACTAATCTGACACGATAATTTAAACTAATTATTCCCTTTAAAATTGTGAAATTCTTAAAGCTCTTTGTAGTAGCATTGTCAGCCAGGTCTAATACAGGCAAAAGTATTAGCAGAGACAAGAAATGACTAAATTCATTAACCAAGCTTTTGTTTATCCTCTTACTGTTAAATAAAATCACATTAATTTTCTATTTTGTTTCTAGGGTTATCTGTCCAAAGTAAAATCTTAAGTGTCCCCATATTACTGAAAAAAGATTCTGATATTCTCAACTATATCTTGGTTCCATAAATATTGCCTATTACACAATTGAAGCAGGGACTCAGGCTCTGTAAACAATTTTCTGTGCTGACATTTGTAATAAAACAAAGAATGACACAAGCTTTTGATCACTTGAATGTTGTAGTAGAAAGATAAAGATATGCTTAGTTCACAAGGTACATATCTTTTTCTATTTAGTTATGCCATTGGCCAAACATACTTTTATCTCTAAAATCTACTGAGGACCTTTACGTGTCTCAGAGAGAGAACACAGTTCTCTGGCCTCTAGTGCCAGATATATTTGATTCAAGGTTCTGTCTTGAAGACTGTGCTAAAAAGTGTTGAGAGGGATCATTGCAGGAAGTGATGCCATAATCAGTTGACAATGGCTGCCTCCGGTGAGAGATGGACAAAAAGCAGCTAGAGAATAAAAAAAAAACAAAAAACCTGTGAAGATGTGATAGAAAAGACAAAGATTAACCAAATGAACTCAAACTAACTTCCAAAAAGTTTATCATAAACAGTGTTTAAAAGAGTTTTTTTTTTTTTAAGTTTATAAAGCTACAAACCAATTATGCTTTCTCTAAAGAGTGAGCTAGCAACTCTAAAGCAAACTTTCTGAGCTAAGGAGTTGTTACTCTAGACTCAAATAGAACAGGCTTGCTTCAGACCTTGTTACAGACTGCTTTGGATTGCACAATGGTGCTGAGCTCAGAGCATAGCTAGTAGAAACAAAGACTACAACATTGGGTTTCAAGGCCCAGTTCAGCTCTTTATAGCTATGTATTCTTAAGCAAATTATTTTACCTTTCAGACTTTTAAAATTAATTTTGGTAATCTGTGATTCACATGGTTTTGAGTTTCTGCTCAGTTAATTTGATTATTTAAATTATGCAATATTTGTGAAGCATTTAGAACAACACTTGTGGAACAGCATAGGCATTGAGTAAATGGCATATAAAGGTTACAGGAAATCACAGAAGAACTCACAATGTGGTTCTTCCTAACCCTTAAATTAGTGCTGGTAACTTGGTCAGAATTTCAGATATGGAACCCTTATGGTATAGAGGTACCACATAGGGTTGGAGAAATTTCCATCAAACAAAAGGCAAATATATGAAAGTCTCTACTATTTTACACCACTGCTTTAAAATCATTTAGTGGGATTTAGTAGGCAATAGATCAAATGTTTGAATTGAGAACAAAGGATCTGATTTTAAACATTAGCTTGATTCTTTTTAAACCTTTTCTCATTGGCTGTGATGATCATAGATTTTATTTCTGTGGTAGTTGTATGACTAACATGTGGATGCCATTTAGAGAAAAGTTGATTCTGTATGAATCTCAGTAAATGTGATTAATAATTACATACTTCTTATTGGACATGTAACTGCTTTGAGGATGAGTCCCAGTGATGCATGGTATCCATAGTTTAAACTCTATATACAATGCTAATCTTATGTTATTATTATAACAATCTTACTGGGAAAAACATTATTTCTCAATTGTTCTCTAATCTCATGGATTATCAGGAGTAGAGAAGATACTCAGAACATGAGATCTGAATAAATTATTGCATCTCAATTTCCCAATGACATGAGGTTCCATGGGGTTAGAGTTATACCTATAATGTTCCTGGTAAGGATTACTATACATCTTTCTGGGAAATGGTAATGCCAGGTTCTTACCAAAATCTGTTTAATTCCTAAGTCTATTTCTCATATCCATTATATTCAATGACTTGAGAATAATTAGTGTTTATTTACACCTCCAAACAAATAATGTCGCTGGATTGGAACACCTTTTTATTGTGAGTAATATGTGTGAATAAAAAGAAACATTTTCTTCCACACCTCTCAGCTTCAGTTCTAATGTTTATACAGATGATGTTAACTTCCTTTTATTTATTTTTATTTATTCTTCACTCATATAATACATCCTGACCACAGCCTCTCCTTCCTCCACTCCTTGCAGCCTCCATCTCTTCCTGCCAAATCCACTTCCTTTCTTTTCATTCAGAAAAGAATAGACCCCCCCCCCCGAACATGGCAAAACATGATGCAATAAGACTAGATATAAACTCCCATATCAAGGCTGTAAGAAGCACCTAGTAGGAAGAAAAGGGTCCCAAGAGCAGGAAAATGAGTCGGAGATACCTACCACTCCTGCTGTTAGTCCCACAAACTAAACAATGATAGCATGGTTGTCAAAATCTAGGTATTCTTTATTGTTCATTGCATCCTTCATAGAGAGTTCAAAATCTATATGGCTGATAGTTGCTTACAGATTATATGGAGTGGATCACTCAGGCTTGCTCTTCTGCAAACATCCTGAAAAAACACTTTGCTTTTAAACTTACCATGCTTTTGTTGGCCTAGACAGGATGGTTCAACATACAAAATCAAAATTATAGTACTGGTGTCTCATTACATGTAAAGATTCCAACCATACTTAGATGAGATGTGGTTACATAAGATTAGGGGTTAGTAGACATCATTGTAAAATTCTACCTATGAAAAAAGTTGAGAACAAAGAGTCAGGGAGGACAGATAGATTCAGGTTACCTGGTACAAAGTTTAGCAGAGGCAGGATCCTATTTGCAGCTATTCATTTCTTTACTGGTGGCAGTACAACTTCTAATCTTTTTAAGTTAGATAATTTATCTAAAACCCAATTACCTGATTTATCATGATATACTTGATAGCAAGTTATACACATTAAAAAAAAAAAAAACTGACAGCAAAACATCCCCCAAACCAAAAATCAACAACAACAACAACAACACTATGACTTTGGAAACCTGTGGATCATTACACCTTCTTCCTTCATTTCCAGTCAAGTTCTTTGTGTGATGGAAAAATAATTGACGGAATTCCAGGCTTTGTCACCAGCTACTAATCTTGCCCATTATCATGATTTGCTTTCATTAATTTTAGTTGCATTTATTTTCATTTTATTTATTTATTTATTTATTTATTTATTTATTTATTTATTTATTGTGTGTGTGTGTGTGTGTGTGTGTGTGTGTGTGTGTGTATAACTGTAACATAACACATACATATATGAAGGTCAGAAAACAACAGTTCGATATTTCCAGTGTGTGAGTCCTTGAATCCTAACTCAGGTCATCGTTACCTACCTAGCTTTCTTGGCTGGCCATGTTATTTCAGTTTTGGGGGAACTACTAAGGAAAGATTTGATCAAATACTCTAGAACTGATTGGTCTGGGGGATCTGCACCACAACCCTTTCTGAAGCAAACCTAGGCAGGAGCTGTGACTGGTTGCCTTGATCATATACCTTGGAATTAGTGTAAGGAGTAAAACATATAGAACTATATGAAGTGAGAAATTTATCAGTGTTGTTTCCCAAAAAAAAGGGAAAAGGGGCTCCTTTAGAAAATGGAGAAATGTGCCCTGAGGCAGGCAAAAGCTAAAAATAGCCTGTTGGGCTCCCCCTGGTGGACCACAGGCAGAGACAGAGAGAGAGAAAGCAGAGAGAGAGAGAGAGAGAGAGAGAGAGAGAGAGAGAGAGACAGAGACAGAGACAGAGACAGAGACAGAGAGACAGAGAGAGACAGAGACAAACAGAGACAGACAGAGATAGACAGAGACAGGGACAGGGACAGAGACAGAGACACAGAGACTAAGAAGGCAGGCATTTAGAATAAGGGCTTCAGTGAATATCTAGATCATGTGGACTAGATCCCTTAAGTCCCTCATCTGGACTTCAGCTGATGTTTCCAGCCCTATAAAGTGGGGTTATCTGCTATGTCCACCACCTTTTTTAATTACTACAGAAAAGTGAGGTTGCAGAACACAGAAGTTAAACAATGTGAGCTCTTCAAAATCTCTATTCTTACTGAATTCTCAATCTAAGCAAGATGGTAAAGCAGTTTACAGTAGGGCTATCCCTTGAATCTCCAATAACAGGATGATATTCTCCTGCTTCCTTAATTTAGAATTGAATGGTACTAGGGCAAAGAGCTAGGCAGGATACAGGTTTAAAAAGAAAGAAGTTTAGCAACATGGGATGGAGAGAGGATGAGAAACATCAGGATTAGTCACATGTAGTAAAACCAGCATGCCCACAACATCTGTTATTACATATTGAGATCCTGACAGCAAACCAATATAGGTATAACGCCTCCTCAGAAAATCAGATGTGTCAGCAAAGCTTTGGAATATGAGTATGTGTCTTCTGCTATCTGGAGCACTTCAAAGAAGATTGACATATGCAAATGTCCCTGATTAAAAGCAAGAAGTATTGTAGAATTAGAAGAGACAGTATATACATAAGATCTCAATGAATTGAAGAGATCATCTGGGTGTTGAATAAATATGCAATAAACTCCTTCCATGTAGAAGGGTAAATAGCATCATAAATTTATGTTTGGGTTTTGTAGTAGGACGCTCTAAATTTGAATCTTGCTTTTGTTATATGATTCTGAACAATTTTATTGAGTTTTCCTCATATGAAAATGGAAGTGATGACCATAACAGATACCTAATCACAGACTGATGTGAAGACTTTAATTAATTCATCTTTGTGACATTCAGGGAGCAGCTATGGGTGCCACTGAGTCTTCAGCTTTTATCACAAATCTATTTTTATGCCACTGAGTTCAGTTTAGGAAATGTACATTAGATGAATAATGTCATTGATAATTATTTAATTACAATTATGATGAAGAAGACATTAAGGGTCTCAAGAGAGCATATGTCCCATCTGGGGTGCATGGAAATGATATTTATAATGATACTTGAAATGTGAGAAGGATCTGAATGGAGCAGAAAACTTAGATGTAAGCCTAAAGGCATGCAGGACTAGATAAATTATAGGTTCTAGAAAAAAAAAAAAAAACCAGGGTTGTTGGAGTTGAGAGGTTGGTACATCATCTTAGAAAGAGAGAAAGTTGAGACAGATTATGTACACTGCATGTTAAAATATTCTTCATCTTAGTTGGAGCAGCAGAGACAAAGGTGTCATGAGAACTTTATTTTTGCATAGAGGTTATATGTCATCATGGACGTATAGCAGTGCTAAGAACAAACCCAGTGGCATTGAAGGGGCAAGAATAACTATTTTGTTTAGATAGAAGCTGAAAACCAACCATCACTGTACAGTTCATTTCTGCTACCAGAGGCAAAACAGGTTAATCACTAAGCATAACATGAATGTAAATAATACAGGAGCTAGAAAATGGAAGATATTAAGGTCTGAAATTTACAGTTCTGACTTTGGTGTGCAGCTTGAAGTCCACTAGGTTTTGCATAAGTACAGACAGTAGTGGATAGAAATTTCATTTTAAGCACACTGCTCTAGAAGACTTAGCTGAGATGAGGATCAGAAGGCGATGGAGTAGGAGAAAAATAGAAATAGGGCTCATACTACATAGCAAATTTGTTCAGTGAGCAGATGCTCATTTAAAGTCTGGTGACAGATAGGCAAGGCTTGGATGCTTATGGTCAATACATCTTAGTTTATTAAAATATATATTCATATGTCAATAAATATATAATAAACAAATGTTATAATATTAATAAATATTAATATCTATGATGGCAAGATAGCTCAGTTGTAAATAAGCTTGCCTAGCAAGAATGAAGACAATAGTTCAGATTTCTAGAACCTGTGTAAAAGCCAAGTGAGTGTGTTGCCTCATCTATAACTCTAGAGCTCAGAAGTAGAAACATGGGATCCCTAGAAAAGCTGGCTAGGAATAGAAGATGTATCAGTGAGCTCTGGGTTTAGCTGAGAGACCTGCCTCAGCAGGTAAGGTAAAAAGTGGTGGAAGAAATCTTGTGATATTAACTTCAGGCTTTCCACAAGTGTATGCACATACATAGGGAAACCACAACTTATATATGGGATTGCAAACATATGAACACAGACACTGAAATGTGCATACACACTGAAACACATAGATATATTATTTAATGAGGTGGTCTTAAATACCTGAGTTCAATTCCATGGATCCATGTCTTGAAAGAAGATAAAGTGTTCCTCACAAACTGTCTTCTTTACACACACACAGACACACAGACACACACACAAACACACACACACACAGAGAGAGAGAGAGAGAGAGAGAGAAAGAGAGAGAGAGAGAGAGAGAGAGAAGCATCTATACCTCTAGCATACAAAATTAAATAAAAACCCGTGAAATGCCTGATTTTTCAATTGCTTTCAAGATCAATAAAGCCAGCTCTTGCTCTTTTACACTAGACCTGCAATACACTAGACCTTCTACAGAAGCCAATGTTTCCCTCTGAGCTTTTCTGGGATTGAAGTCTGAAGATCACACCTACATGCTTGATATACTGTGATTACTAGGCCACACTCTGGCCCTGCAGAGGACTTTAGACTCCTGGAAGACAGAAGTCAGGTGGCCATTCATCTTTAATTCTTTCATAAAATCTCATGTTCACTGGGCCCTTAAGAAACCCTGGTTTCTTCCTACAGATGCTCAGCCCATTTTGAACCCAAAGAACCCCAGATTAAGGGATTTTTAACTCCTCTGAGGTTTGGCAGCCATAGAAAACTTAAGCCTTTGAGGCAGCAGCAGGTGGCTAAAAATCTTGCACAAATAGGAGAAAAATCTTGTCTTTATTTGAGGTGAGGGAAGCAGGGCCTTCATGTTATCCAGAAAATTTATTTGTATCTCTTAGCATTTCTAGACTCAAAAGATGCTTTTCTTTGCTTATTTATTTTCTTTCTTAAGTATTTTTTTTTATTTTGTCAACTCAAATTTCAGTGAGGTGCAACTCTAACAAGAAAGGGAAAATGCCAGATCAAAAAGGTACCAGAAGATCCTGGGACAGTGGGTGGGAATGGCAAAGAGGGATTTAGAAAAAAGTCTTATCAAATGTTCACATATTCATAAACATTTTATCTCCTCACAATACAGAGACAGTAGCAACCATGACATTTTTAAAATGAGCTGAGACTTAACAAACATCATCCAATCCATCACAATATGATGGTGGGTGATCCCATTTCCTTAATGTGAGGCAAGGCCTCACATTAATGTCCTTGATCAAGGTCTTTTTATAGCAATCACCTCAAGGCCCACAGATAGTAAGTTATCACTCAAGTTTACCTTAATTTGTTGGAAACTCCCTCCACCCATGCAAGGTTTTTGTAAATTCTGTGGAAATAGCTAGCAGCTGCTCACCAACACCCACCCCAAAGAAAGAACAAGACATTTCTCACATATCTCAAGCTTTCCTTAAATGTTCTTTCTTTGGCAAAGAAAAAAAAAAAAAGAAGTATATTTTTGGCCTCTAAACCTTTTACCACCAGTGTGTCTTTATGCAGAAATGTGATCCATATGGTTGTGATTACTTTCTCCATAAGTCATTAGAAATGCTTTGCACTAGGAATTTGCCTGATGACCAAGAAGTCTTTGGAGACAGTTTTAAATGGCCCTCTCAGCCTTGCCTCACAGAAACAGGGCAGCTAAACAGAGCCAAATGCAAATGAGCCAAGACCTAGAAAGGTTCAGGTTTTATCTAAAATTCAGAACCAATAAGGTTCCAGTGAACCTTAAATCTGCCCTATTAAGTCTTCATATCTTCTTCCAGGGACAGCGTCTCTGAATCCTTCATTGCTGCATTTAGTCAAGGGTTCCATGTATCCAGGTTTGTATTTTTGTTGGGATCAATATTCTACTGGTTCCAAGATCATCCAGCTACCCTAGGGTTTTTCCATTATTTCCTGGGAACAGAATAAATATGTTAGATATAGACATGAGTGTGGAATTCCAGGGCTGATTAAATCATGATTAACATGCATCTAGGCAGAAACTCATGTGTCAAGAGGATTAGTCTCCTGTTAATGAAAAATTGGGTAATATTACTTGTTCCATATCTCTCAATCCTTCTTTCTTTCTTTCTTTCTTTCTTTCTTTCTTTCTTTCTTTCTTTCTTTCTTTCTTTCTTTTTCTCTGTCTTTTTTTTTCTTTTTGAGGCAGTGTCTCATGTATCCCAGGCTGGCCTCAGTCTCATTATAAATTAGAGTGATTCTGAACTTCTAATTTTTCTATCTTCAACTCCTCAGTCCTTGTAATTTTGGGACATCCTTTGTGCATGTGAGAAAATCACTTTAGCAACTGAACTCTAACCCTGGCTCATCAAATGGCATTTTGAGACCTGTTTAAAAAATATTCCAAATGAAGGTTGGTGCCAGGTTGAAAGTTCAACCCTGCCCCCTTCTTTTTCTCTCTGTTTTCCAGTACATAGATATAGAATGGATTCTATGTTCCTGAGTGAAATATTGACCTGTTTGTTGACTGGTAATAAACAGAGTAACTTTTTATGTTATTAAGTGTCCTATTTGTAAGGCATTTTGACTATATACTTCCATGAGAGTCTAATTATGAAGGAAGATACAGGAAAGGGAACAACTCTGTCTTGGTCTTTATCTGACTGGGTTGTTTTACACTGATTTCTTGACTGCATCACCAGCTGTTGTTGGTATTTTTCAAGGAGGCAGCTCCCAGCTGGGGGTGACAGAGCAAAACAAGAATGTGATAAATAACTAAGAAGCAATGTGGTATAGATGAATAGAAAGAGAGGGCTAAAAAAAAAAAAGGAAGAAAAAGAAAAGGTACAAGATAGCAACTGGGACTTTATGTGTGGTGAGTGTATTTCTTTATAATTGTAATCTTTTCGAGAAGAAGTGATCAGGATCTCAACTCAGGCCAGAAGCCATGGGAAGAAGTTCTTGACCAATAAAAAGAGAAGTTTCTGAGTTTCCATCAGTCAGAAAGGGAAATCACCCTTCGGATCCGGTCAGGCCTGAGAGCTGTCCGCGGTACTGACCTTGTCTCATTTACATTGCTGTGCAAATGAAGAGACCTCTTGTGGGTTCTGCTGCTAGCCTTTCTCTCCTTGGATTCCTGTTTGTTTCTGTCTCTTTCCCCTCTACTTCTCCTTCTTCTTTGTCGATTATGCTGATTTTCTCAAGTTCCTCGTCTGTAATTCAAGGATTTTTTCCCCTCTCATTTTGCTTCAAAACTCCCCCTTTTCAGTCACTGTTTTTTAGATTCTTCTACATTTTTCTACCGACTTCATCTCTCTCTTGTTACCTTTGGGTAAAAGAAACATTGATATCAGAAAGAATCACAGCAGCGAGTAATATACAAGGTTCATTAACTACATGGAAGGAATATATATATATATATATATATATATATATATATATATATATAATAAAATGTTACTTTCAACTACACAGCAATCTCATTAGAGGGTTAGTTATCTCATCTTACTAAACAGGGAGAAAGTGAAGGCTAAGATAACTTGGCCGAGATCCTACACAGACAGGATCCTAGTGCATGCTGAACACTTGCACTTTTCCCTATATCTGGATTCCTTTACATTGTTCAATATTTTCCTAATGGTTTTCTGCCTCTCACTCTTGTAGCTTCGACAGAGCTTCCCACCCTGGACAAATCTTTAAAGGACTAGGAATCTACACTTCCGGTGGGATTTAAGCTTTGAGTAAAGTAAAGCAAAATACACAGAATGCGTACAATGTGGAAATTTAGACCATGAAAAAAAAAGGCCTTTCGTTTTACTTCAGGCAGAGGCCCTGCCTACACCTCAGGCTGAATGAGGAGTTGTTCTGCTATCTGTATTCTTGTGTTCGTCTAGCTACCCTGGCCTTTTCTCTGTCTCTGGTGGTCCCTAGAGAACTTTGCGTTTTCTTTGGCTTCCCACTCTGACATCCTTCCCACGTAAGGAAGCGCGTGCTTAATTCTGGGAGGTTAAGTGGGCTCTCGCCTACACACAAAAACAATTTCCAGTAGTCACAGGGAAACACAGAGACACAACGGGATTCAGACGTGCGTCACCCCAGACAAAACCCACTCAGGTATGTACACGCAGTCACGTCAAGCTCCCGCATAATCAGAAATACCAGACGCTCGCGCATCACTCAGCTACAGACTCATTTCAGCTGGAATCACGATTCAGGATCTGCGCGCACATGGTCCTTTTGGGTGCTCCTGTAAGGAGTCTTGCAGCACTGTCCCCAGACCCATGTGAGTTCCCCTGAAGCTCATCCCTTGCCCACCCAATCTGCCCCTCCCATCAGGCGGCCCCACTTCTCTTCTCCTCTCCCTTCTCTTCCCCCAACGCCCGAAGACGTACAAAACACTCCTTGGAATCTACCCCGGCTCTCAGCTCCGCCCTCCCCGCCCTCGGCAGCCTCTCCCCCATTCATTTTCCTCCGTCGCCGGCAAAGTCCCTCCCACTGCCTAGCCCGGCCTCCTGCTCCCCTCCCGAAGACCGCGGCGCACTTGGACTTCCCTCTCCATTCGCCAGCCTCCTCGCTCCGGGTCCCCACGGCTGCGAACTGATCTGGCACTGGGGGTGGGCAGGAGGAGGAGAAGAGCGCAGGCAAAGGAGAAGGCGAGAGAGCCAGAGAGCCGGAGGCAGAGGGAGTAGTGGCCACCTTTTGGAGCCGGGATTCATGCCTGTCCTCGGGACCAGCCAAGGGGACTTTAAGGCTGAGTATGAGCCAGGCTGCTAGGAGCCAGGTACCCCCACGCCTGCAGTCCCCGCGCCGTCCCCGGTATGCGAGCTGGACGCAGGGCTCTTCCAAGTTCCCACCGAGCCGAATAAAAAGCGTCTTTCCGCTGCTCTCCGCCAAAGACGGACATTGACTCCAGGTAAGGCGACTCCGGACGCAGCTCCCCACAGCCCCTCTGCCCTTGGAACCAGCCCCGGACCGCAGTCGGGGCTCCCCCGCCCGCGCCTCCCATCCCCCTTCCAGCACCCTCGTCCGGTCTTCCCTCGCCTCCAAGTCCTCTTCTGTTCTGGTGACTGGGTTTCCTGTAGATTGGACTCCATGGGTTAAATGCGGGTTTTAGTTAAGTGTCGTGTGTGTCCCCGCGCGCTCCCGACGTGTGTACCATGTTGGGAACTTGGTGTGGTGCTAGTGTATGTTTGCCTATGCAGCGTCGTTTGCGTTTGATGCGTGTCGCGTGTCTGTCTGTGTGTGTGTGAGTGTGTGGTGTGTGTGTGTGTCCGTGCCCTATAACCTACTTTCAGCGCGGTGTGTGTGTGTGTGTGTGTGTGTGTGTGTGCATGTGTGCGCGTCTGTGTATTTTTAATTAGATCTCTTCAGCTTGCAGGAAATGGAATGGGGTTCTTACTACAGTATCACGTAGCCACCGGGAAGCCCGCTGTGGACTTCCTCGTAGGTCTCTGGGCATTGGTTTGGGAGAGATGCCAGGAATATATACGGTGCCTTATTTAGTACCTATGAAAGAAAAATATCGTCTAAATCATGGAGTAGTGCTGCACACTTGAACTCACCGTTAAAAATGAAAGAGACACGTCCAAAACCCAAGACAAGCGAGATGCTGTCTCTTTAAATTCCACACTGGGCAGACTCCAGGATTCTGATGGGAATTTGGAGAGGCTGAGTATGGAGTGAGAAGGAAAGGAGGAAGTCAGGAATCTTCTTATCTACTGCATGGCAAGTCTTGGGTAGAGATGTCATCCTGCCTCCCTGTTGCAATCAAATCACCACCACCAACCCAGCCCTTTTTTTTTTTTTTTTTTTTTCTTTTTTGAGGGGGTGGTCTGAGTAAGTTTGCCTGAATCATCTCAGGGGAAAAGAGTAAGCATCCTCTGGCAATGTGATTGTCCATCTCAGCCACATCTAGTACCAGAGAAAATAGCATTTGGGGAAGCTCTGGGTGCTTTGACAGGAGACTGATAGGATACTTTCTTAGGATGCTCACACAAGCTTTGGAAGCCCCAGAATCTCTTCCTAAAACTGTGTTTTCTCATGACTCCAGGAAGTTAGGAAGCTACTGGGAGAAGGGAGAGAGATTAATGTCTCCTCGTGAGTGTGAGGGGAGGTCTATATGTATGTATTTAAGGACCAAGGGACTACAGTTTGTGAGGGACAGAGGGTGGGGAATTCATCTCAGATTGTGGTGGTAGTTGACTTAAACCGCTGTCTGGTTTGCACCCCACATTTTATGCTTGGCTCTAAAATACTGCCAAGGGCAGAGAGGCCTGGAAAGACAATTTGAGGTAAGGGTCTCCTTCCTATTTCCTCCACCTTTTAGGAGCTTGTTTAGGTAAATACTTCGACCACCCTACCCAGGCACAGTTGGGCTTTGGTTCTGAAGCCAGCCATTCATTGATTTGATTCCCGGCTGCCTTTTAAAGGCTTGCCCTACTCAGCAAAAAATGCTGAGTTTTACTGCTGTTAGCATGGCTTCCAGACTAGGCAGCTGTTACTTTCTCAAGGTAAATGGCAGCCATTCTGTTTGTAAGCAGTGAAGCTAAAAGATGAGGCTGAGGTGGTGTGATAGAGTGTCTAAAGGGTCTTGAGAGGGAAAGAAAATAAAAATATACCTGTTTTTCAAAAACATTTATACATACGTTTGTATCTCCTGAGGAGAGATAAAAGCAAGCATGTGTTTGCAGGAACCTGCCCCAGCTGGTGGGTGTCTCTTCTACCTGCAAGCACTTGCACACATACCATTTTCTGACTACCGACTGATCTCTGGGGCTGAAAGCTTCAGGAGGGCATGCCCATAGAGTAGACTTCACAAAACTCAGGTTACATCATAGCATCCTAGTGCAGTTTTGGGAGGGGTTTTGCAAGCAGAGGAGCCCTCATGTTAGGATAGACTCTCATTATTTCTGTTCCAATGTATAAATGATCTACTGCTATTGAAGAGCAAGCAGGCAGGACTCTGGCTCAGATAAAGGATGACAGTTTCTTAGTATTCACTAGCAAATTGGTGGCATGGCCAGGACTAGAACCCAGGGTGTTTTTCAGCCAAATCAATGTCATTTTCTACTCCATTACCCTGTTCAGCAACTCACAACACTTCTTAACCCTACCTGTCCACCATACTTCTACTTAAGGTAACTGATTGTCTTTCTTTCTGGAACTTCTTGTATCAGAGATGCATTTCAGACCTTCTTCATATGATTCCATGACCCAGGAGAGAGAATGCATAATGCCTCAGTCATACTTCTTGCTTCACAAAAGCATTTAAAAGCATATGTTCACACAGAGATGCCAAGAAGGAGAGAGGAGAGAGACAGAGAGAGAGAGAGAGAGAGAGAGAGAGAGAGACAGAGAATATTTTATTTTAATATCATCAGTTAATTAAAAGCACATGGGGGCCCAAGACTATACAACTGCTATATAGAACCCAGGAAAAAAATCGGACTGTATTAATTCCTTTAGGAAAAAAAAAATCTGCTTTCTGGAGAACAAAATATATACTTAAACATCCTTTCAATCATTTCATGAAAATTAGTTTACTTACATTAATTTAAATCTCATGTCTGTATATTCATAGTATAAGCACAGGAGCATATACAAGAATATATATGAATCCATACACAGGTGTATTTATACAGGTCTAGAAACATTCCCTTCCTAATACATTCCCCTAAATGTGACTAATCTTTTAAACTGCAGGAAATTGAGTTAGCCTTTGTAAGTACATGGCTTGTAGGTGGGCTCACAACCTCAGGGAAAGGAAAATATAAAGCCCTTTGAGCCACAGGACATCCAGAAGTTGAAGTCAATTTCACTAAAAAATAAGTATGTTACCAGTCTTTTAAATGCTCTTTTTGGGGTGCAGGGAAGTACTTAGAAATACAGGGATTTTAGGCCCATCTGCAATAAAGCCATTAACAACCTCACAAACGTTGTCTTTTCTGGAGCTGGATGGCACTTTAGCTCCCAGAAGGGGGAGCTGTGACTCCATTTCAACCCTAGAGAAAGAGCTCTGATATTCCAAATCAGCTCTGGGCCCCCCCTGCTGAGCTGAGAAGGCCCAGCTCCTGCTGTAGAGAGTAAGAATGTAGCAGCATAGGTGGGGATTGTAAAAATGTTCTCTCCTGCTCAGTTCAAGTGGGACATCTCTCTCTCTCTCTCTTAGTGCTTTCAAGAGAGTTTATGCCATTGTTCAAATAGTTCTCTCTCTCTCTCCCTTTTTTCCTTTTTTCCCCCTCAACCCATCTTTGCCCCCAAAGACCTTGCAGTATGTGAGTAAATGTTTTCTGATTTGCATATGCTTTCTCATCCTGGTTTCTTAGATGAATTAATTCATTAGGAAATATCATCAAAATCGGCCCTTAAATTACTCATAGCATCTTTTTCCCCTGCATCCACTGACCTAAAACTCAAAGTTTAACAAGTAAGTTAATGAACTCCTTGTAACCATATCAAAAAACAGCAGGAAACAGAGGAGGAGTCACCAAACATAGTTTTTCCGACACCCTCTCCGTTATTTTTCACATAGAATCTTTCATATGAATGATAATGGATTTATCAGACTTTCTTCCATTGAGCAAGCCCTAGTTACAATTTAGCATCTCTCTCACATAATGCATCTCAGACTTCCCAAGGCCTTGCTTCAGAATCCATCTTTTGGGGCTGGATTTTGATATAATTTTTTTAAACTCTATTTACTCAGTTTTTATCTCTATTTGCTCTGTTTTACAGCCACACAGGGATAGCTTTCTCATTATCACAGCAACATGTGCTCTTATTAGCAGCATTTCTCTTTTAATAGCTGGGGACTGCCACACAGTAGTTGTTTTCTTTTGTTTTTGTTTGCATATTCAGTGTCAAAAGTATCTGTCAGCCCTTTCTCCCCCCAAATTTGATTCTTATTTACTCAAAACAAAGCCATTATGCCTTTAAAACTAAACCACTTAGCTCAGCCACTCAGGGGTGCAGACAGATAAGTTATATAAAACTTGACAGTACCCCCTGCTGTGTCCGATTCTCTCCTATAATATCTTCTCTCATCCAGTTATATATATATATATATATATATATATATATATATATATATATACACTTATTATACAGAAGAAAGGGAAGCTCCTTTTGTTCAATGCCTTTTTAGCAGAGGGGGAAGATGTAAACTTTTTTGTGAGCATCTCTTTTCTTCTACTACACAATCAAGATCACCCATAGCCATTGAGACCTCCATGTTCAATAAATGCTAGAGACAATTGAATATATTGTTATTGTGCCTTTAGGGTATGAGGATTTGGTTAGGATCAAAAGAAAGAATTCATTTATTTTCAATAGCAGTAGATGGTGAGTGTCTTCTATTGGGCAGATGTTGTCCTAGAATAGTACTGTTAAATAGAACTTTAGTGAATAAGAAAAAATATTCTTTGTGCTAGGCAACATGGTAACCACTGCACTCTTAAATGTGCCATTGGATACTGATGAAGTGGTCTTTTCATTTTATTTAACATTTATTTGTTTCTCGTTTGATGATTTACACAGCTGTATGTAGCTGGTGGACACTAAAATGGACAGTTCAGGTTTAGACGTCAGGAATATTTAATGAAGATCGTCCTGCTTTCATTGGGGTTCACATTTTGAAGAAGAGATGGCTAATAATGAGCAAGCAAATAGAAAACCACAGTAATTAAATCTAATATTAAATGTCATACAATTAATTAGGGATCCCATGCTAGAAGGGAAGGTGGGCGATATAACTTTAGATGAGTTAATCATAAAAAGCCATTTCGGAAGAAATAGTACTGATGTTGAGATTTATGTAAGAAAAATGAATGAAGTCATTATGAAAGGGGATGGCTAAGAAGGCTAAGGATATTCAGATTCCCAGTGTGAATGCACCTATAAATGAGGAGGTGACAGAAGATGAAAAAGAGAGACAGAAAGTAATCAGAAAGGTCTTATACAAGAGAGAGATTTTGACATCTGGTTTGACACATCTTTAGTTGGCTCATACAAGGTCTGAGAATAGAAGGCATTCTGGAAATTGACGGGTCGTTATCAGATACTTTATGTTATATTTTCATCACACCCATTTTTAATCACTCAGTTCCATGTGTTCTTAATTTCCAGTCCTGCTTAGAGTACCATATTCTAGAAAACTTTAGGTTTTAAACGCAAAAGTCAATGGACAGAAAAGGGGGAAGAGGGTGAGCATGTGGGCAGCAGGTAACTGCGGAAAAGAGTAGGACCTAGCTGCAGTTTCAGTTTGCAGATATTTTTCAAATATATTACCTGCAAAATAATTTGAACAAAATGTTTGAGTAAATATGCCAGTGAAAGCTGATAAATGTAGGCCACCTAACAGAAGAGATATGCAACTTCCCAAATAGTCATAATGGGATGGCAATGGCCATTTCAAAATCTCATAGGGTTTGTGGAAAGGGAAAGGCTAAAGGAAGACAAGTCATTTATGACAGTGATGAGGATGAGCAGTAACTATAAGATCTTGGTGATATATATATATATATATATATATATATATATATATATATAATTTTATATTTCTTTTACTTCAAAACTTCATAGAATAAAAAGACAGAAACATAAGACTCTTGATAGTACTAATCCTGGTTCCTCTTGGTGTCTATAAAGACTCCGTCAGATCCTATTTTTTCTGTCTGTGTTTGCCTTCTGTAAATTTAAAGGAGCATACTTTAGCTTAGCTCACCGAAGAGATATTGCTGGGTTGTATAGAAATGTAATATGACAAAGTTCTTCTAAAAGCAGAGAGAGACACATGCATGGTAGCTGTGCTTCATCATAAGAGTTAGCTACCCTCTCAGAGATGAGCCAATCTAACGGAGGTCGTATCTCACAGCGCTGATTGTGATTCAGGGCAGGCTGGCTGAGTGGGATAGATGGTGAGCCTGTTGCCACTGGTGCAACTCTTAAGAGTAAAGTGATGAAGTGTTAACATGAAAACCACTATTCTCCTGGAGCACAGCAGCCCAAAATGCTTTTCTACAAATCCATAGATAGTCCTTGCTACTGAGGGGGCAAAGAAGACAATTAAGAAAATAATGAGGCCAAGGAAAAGTGAAATTAATTTTTTTCATATGAAAGTGAACGTGATTTTTATCTCCCAGGGGACCTATCTTTTGGAGATTGCCAGTGGCCTTAAGAAAGATAGCCTAAATAAGACTAAGTGTGAGAAAGTGAACAGTGGTCAATTACCAGAGTTGCCTGCTACCCCCCAACACAGAAAGAGCAAGCCGGATGAAGGCATACAATCTATCATTCTTAAGAAATTCTGTTTTCACAGGGTGCAGAGCTGTATGAAACATGTTGGCATCGTCTTGGGAATAGCTAAGTAACTGAATCCCCACAAGGGTGGAGGTAGATCCATAAGGCTATTAAAAAAAGTAAGATGCAATCGTTTTGTGTGTGTGTGTGTGTGTGTGTGTGTGTGTGTGTGTGTGTGTGTGTGTGTGTAAGCTGTAAAGGTTGGAACAGCAGGGCTCCGAGTAAATGACCCATCTAAACAGCTAGAACCCTTTGTAAGGGTTAACCCAATAGAGGCCCCAAAGGCTTTCTGAGATATAATTTATCTAGCTTTTCAGATGCTCACAAAATGAGCCAGTGGGGAAAAGCAGATCCTGTGGGTAAAGTGGAATAGGCAGGTTACGGATTACAATTTGATTTAGATGGAAGAAGGTTGTATATATATCCACAGGATGGCTGCACTTCAGAAGCCCCACCCTCTTAAAAGATAAGTTCTCAGAATTAGCCATCTGTAAAAATAGATGAAANAGCTTTTCAGATGCTCACAAAATGAGCCAGTGGGGAAAAGCAGATCCTGTGGGTAAAGTGGAATAGGCAGGTTACGGATTACAATTTGATTTAGATGGAAGAAGGTTGTATATATATCCACAGGATGGCTGCACTTCAGAAGCCCCACCCTCTTAAAAGATAAGTTCTCAGAATTAGCCATCTGTAAAAATAGATGAAACGCTTGACATCTGTAGGAATCCTTGAAATATCCAGAAGCCCATGAAAAACCCAGGAGAGCATTCTCTCAGAATGCAACCTAGACCATAGCCTTGAGCAAATGGGTTGCTGTTTATATGGCCCTGGGTAAACTAAATTTCACACACGATTGATGAGTTCTGAGTTTATAAGCACATTTTAGGGAAGCACCTACAAGGAACCTTCCTAGTACTATAAAAACATCTGAACAAGTACAGAAGCCATTAAAAAGAAAGAAAGATAGAAAGAAATCAGCATTTTGGTATGTGTAGGCGTGTAGAGGAAAGATTGAAAAACAGATTACCTGAGAAGGGCTGGTAATGTGCTTCTGCTGCTGGGCAAAGTTTGGAGACATGTCTATTTCAGAGGAAGTTGTCCTCATCAAGTACCATTTCCGGAGATGGCAAAGGTTTAGGAGGGCTCAGTAGGTTATGGAGAATTTTAGTTTAAGTGTATATCAACAAGACAGCATCATTCAAAGTCAAGTGAAGCCTTACAAATGATTTTCTAAATTATTAGTAAGCCAGCTGCATTATTTTTTGTCCTCTCTTTTCTTGAACTAGCAAAAAAAAAAAAAAAATCCATTTATTCAGAGTTCAAGCTCTTTATCCACACTATGTACAGGTGGCTGAAATATCACTATTACAAAACTACTCTTGAGTTGGGACCATGTGTGTTAAACTTGTTTGCTTCATGTTCCTTGTACTATAATGGATATGGAATAGATTAGTTGTTGTGTAATTATCTATAAGCACATACCAGGTAGAATAAACTCTCACACTGCAGATGGGAAAATCAACGTGTGTAACAATAATGTTTCCTGTTGAATACCATATACTAAGACAAAGGTGTAGTATGGAGGATTTGAACCTGGTTCTAGCTGACTTGAAAGCAGAGAGATTAAAAGCTTGACAACTGGAGTCTAAATACATATACTACTACCTACTAGCTCTCTGACCTTAGCAAGTTTTACCTAATGTAGTTTCCCTATCTGTAAAATAAGGCAAACAAAAGGAACTCTGTGTGGAAGAGATGGGAATTTAATGAGTTGATTCAGTAAGTGCTTCAAACCATACTTGGCAGATTGTCACAACCATATACCATTAACTAGTTTTGGTTTTATTACTGCTAGGCCCTGATGTATCAGACTGAGCATTATTTACACTCTTAGGTTTGTTTTCAGACTGGAAAAATCATACGCAACAGAGATTACTTTTAGGTTTGAGACATGACCTTGTACAGAAGCTCTAGAGATCATTTTTATAAACTAGCCCAGCATCCCCCTGTGCAGCAGTGCGACAGCAGTGCTTAAAGGAGAGACTAAGAAAGTAGGGAAAAGGCTCAATAATATGCAGAATTACTAAGGCAGAATTCTTAATTCTCTGTGTTGCTATGGATCAGAAAGCAGATGTGGAGAGGTCATTGACCAAGAGAGTGGAAAGTCATCGTTCATATAGGCCTGTTTAATATCTTCTCCTTTTCTTTTGTCTTATTTCATATATAGAACCATTCTCTTTAAGGTGAAACCAGAACCTGAATTGGCTCAGGAACCCTGAACCCCTGCAACCTCTCTCTCTGTACCTGTCTACTTCAATTTCTAATATAGAGGCCAGTGTTCCTGTCAGGATTACCTGAAAGCAGAGATTATTAACAGTAGCTGGACGCCCTGTAGACCTTGTTTATATTTGTCTTCATGATTGCCTTTTACATCATCCATGCCATTTATTTTATCAACTTCCTAAATACTTTGAAAGGATTTTTATATTATATTTAACCTGTAGGGTGATACTGCAAATGTAAAATTATTCTCTCTGTTTTCCCAACAAGGACTTTCCATCTACAAAATGAAGAATTCACAGTAAAATGTGCAATAAGTGACAATATCTGACCTCAAGCCCTTGTCTACTATGGCACATCAAGTGTGATGTTCTTTTCCTAAATTGTCCTCCCTCCTTGCATCAGCCTAAGGCATTGTTCAGCTAGAAGCAGCTTCCAGCCCACCCCTAGTGGAACTTTGTAGCTTCTTATAGTGGGAGTTGATGGCTGCTACTTGGCCTCTATTGTCTTGGGCTAGGTCAGTCATTGCCAATCATCAACCATTATGTCATAAGGCTTTGGCCTCAGTTCTGATCTTTCACATGCCTAAAGTAGGAAGGCAGCCATTGTATTTTTTTTTTCCAGAAGTTATAAATGGTACTGCTGGAAGGAGCATCCTAAATCCTCGCTAACAATATGCATTTTTCTTCCTTTCCTTCTTTATCTGTCAGTATCATGAATATCTTCCACTCTTCTACTGTGTTCTGGCTGCCAATTTCATAGGCTCTTAAAATAGTAATTGACTTTTACAATGCCTCTGTAGGAAACCTTAGCTCATCCTGTTTATTTGCGCCCAAATCGTAGGAGTTCAAATGCTGCTGAAACTAGGGCCAGCAGTCATAGAATAAGTAAATTACTTTCTAACTTGGAGCCAATGCCAAAATTTTTCTTTTAATGGAAAGAGTAACTTTAAACCTACCTGTGATCTCAGTGATCTCACAGCCACTGTTAAAAGCAAATCAAGGAATTGTAGGGTGGAGATGGCATGAATTTCAATAGCTAGATGTTGCAAGATGCTCTACATATTTCTGTCTGTCTTTTTTTTTTTTAAATCTCTTCTCTATTTACTTAAGCACAGATATACTTACATGTAGCCAAGAAAATGGATATTGAACACAGTTGTGAACAAGTAGAAAGGAGAACTGTAGATATTTTGAAAAATGCTCAAGTAGAGTCACCCCTCCTTCATACAATACCATGATCTAAGTCATAACTGTAGGATCACCTGCTATTAGAAAGGAAAGTTGAGTAGAATTTTAAAATGGAGAGCATGCATGGCTACAAATGTGTATTTTGAAAAAAAAGAGCTATTCTTTTTCTATTTAAAACAAGAATTGGGGATAAATTGAGAGGATAGAAGGGATGTTGAATGGAAGACTGTAAGAAGAGATGATGATGAGGGAATATATAATAATATGTTTGTATGAAGATGCCACAATTACATTTTACCCCCATTAATGAGAAGGGGGTTTGTTTTGTTTTAATCACCACCAGAACATCTCAACCAACTGCCACAAAAGCGATGAGGAGAGAAGTTAAGATGTAATGTAGCAAGGCTTGGCCTCTTGAAAAGAAAGAAACAGTGAATAAGAGCAAAAGCAACAGGATGCCAAGAAGCATGGCAATGGTTTTGTTGTTGCTGCTCTTGTTGTCGTCGTTGTTGTTGTTGATGATGATGTTGATGCTGATGATATTAGCATTGTTGTAGATTGTTGTAGCAATAAATGCCAGGTAAGCAATGCAGAAAAAGAGAGGCTTCTTTATGGTGTTAGGAATGCACATTCAGTACACATGGGGCCTGTGTTTGTTTCATTTTAAAATCAAGGAATAGATCGGTCAAGGTGGGTCAGGAATTAAAATACTTGCTGGCCAAATTCATATTGGAGTTCACATTTCCGGAGGTCATGAAATGCCAGTTGGACATGGTCATAACCTATAGACCCAGGGCTCTGCTAGTTCTTTCAGCAAGGTCTGAGTTAGCTGAGACCTACTTCAATAACAAAAAAAATTGAGAATAGAGAAAATTTTTTTCAATAGAGAAAAATTCGGGAGACTTATGGCATCATCATCATCTGGGTTTCACATGTATATACACGTGTTCCTCTACACAAGAGAGAGAAACAAATAATAAAAAGACAACGTCGTACTTTTCACTTTTTTGTGCCAGACATTGTTCTAAGAGCCATGAAAACAGCTGTGAACTGGAGGGATTAAGACACCGCCAACACCATCTTGGAACTCATGCTCTACTTGAGGGAAAAGATGTTATATAAATAATCAAGCAAAGACATAGTGTGTGTGTGTGTGTGTGTGTGTGTGTGTGTGTGTGTGTGTGTGTGATGGTGATAAGTGTAATAAAGAAGAGAAAAAAATAGAACATGACTAGAGAAGGAAAGTGGGTGGCACAGATGGTGGGGTGGGATGGGCCATGCTAATTCATGTAAATAGGAAGGGAAATGCCCACTGGAATACTGACTTTTCGAGAAGAGGTCTGGATCCAGAACACAGCAAGGCACATACCTAACCAGGTAGGATAGCCTTCCAGGTGGAGGTAGTCAGGTAAAATATTCTTGGCTCCTGAAAGTAGAAGAAGAAGAATTAGAGGGGTACAAGTGAGTGAAATTCAGAAGTGAGGCCATGATCAGGATGGATCTTCTGAGGTGGGATTCTGTGTAAAGAGGCCAATGTGAATCCAGTGGAGGAAGCAAAAGAGAGTGAGGGGGAGATTCATTATCAGGAGATCAGGAGCTCCATCCTTGACACACCCCCCAGGCTATCCCAATTTTTACAAAGGAGATATAAAAGCTTCTAAATTAAGAATTGGACCTCCACCCCTTAGAAGTCAGTTAGATGTGTACAGTCCATACAGAATGTTCCTTCTGAGGGAAAAAAAAGGGAAATAAAATAAAACGAAACACAGAATGAATTTTACAGACTCTAATCATGGCTTTTGAGAAGTATCTTCAGACACCAGGAAATGGGATGATAGGAAATATCATCTGTGCAATGGGGTAGCAGCAGGACCTTCCATGAAGTTTTGAAGTGAAAGTGAGTATCATGTACAGAAAGCACTTGGGAACAGTTCTTATGTACAGCAATTATTACATAAATAGCACTTGGGGAAACTCTCTGCATTGACTGCCATTTTGGTGAGCAATTGAAGAAGCATAAGAAACAAAGTATCATAGAAGGCATGACTGTTGAATACTATGCACCCATGTATTAATGGCTATCTTTAGATAGTGGCTTATGAATGAATTTCATCTATGATGCTTACATGTACTTCCTGATATTCCATAATGAATGTGCAATATGTGGGTAATCAACACTTTAACTAGAGGAATCAAAGAAAGTGAGAATACTATGGGAGGTGAGAAGAATAAGTAAAATACAAGGAAATTCATGACAATATATTATCTAGTTTTCTAAGTCATCCTAAAAAATTTGAAGATTCAACTTCTATTTTTACTCACCCTTGGCTTAAGTCATAATATTCATAATACACTGATGCTTTTTAAAATGGTTTGTGATTTCTAATAAACAAAAGAGTGGCGTTTAGCCCCTTAAAACAAAGTAGGAGCACAATTATATCAAATGAAACCATTTTCGGAAGAGAGGACACTTTGTATTTCAAGGTTTGAGGATCAGGGATGTCTCAGGCAGGCCTTTCTCTATTTCAAATTTTGGATAGATTACATACAACCCTAACCTGCATTTCCTCACTTAAGAAGTGAAGGCTTGAGGTTCCTAGCACCAATCTGACGTCACAGAAGAGGCAGTAAAGAGGTGGTAAGTTAGGGTGATAAACTAGCCCAGCTTTCAGCTTTCAGCTTTCAGCTTCCACCTAAACTTAAGCAGCTTCTCATCTCTGCTTTATTACATGATTCTAAGATTTAAATAAGAAGGTCTACAGCTTTAAACATGATTAAAAACACTGTTTTCCGTTTCTTCTGCAGTTTAACCTATGGCATTGACTTCTTTGCAAGCCATACATGGCTTAGACACACCTAAGAAGAGCCTTTTGGAAGAAAAGACTAATGTAAAATTAGTCTTTTATGTAAAACTGTGCCTTTTTATGTGTTAGTTTTAATGTATAATCGTGCCTTCATTGCCTTTGTCATCAGAATGTATGCCGTATATTTGCTATAAGTAAGATGAAATGATATCAAGAAAGTGTGTTCCATATTTATGATGGCTCATATGGAAATAAAATATTTGCCTAGAAAACCTGACCACTAAGTATATCACTATTAGTTTTCCAGAAAGGTTAAAGCTAGGGATTGCACTGAAATAAGACATGGAAAAATCCAGTTTTCTGGAAATAGTAGAAGGTGTATGACACGGTGAAGGTATAACTCTAGTGTGTAAAGTGCATGTCATACAAGCATAAGGATCCAAGTTCAGATATACTAAAATACTGTAAAGCTTGACAGAGTAGCATGCATCTATAAGTATGAAATTATTATGGCAAGGTAAGAGGCAGAGACAGAATTTCTTGAACCTCACCAATGTATACTAGCAATTCACAAGAGGCTGTATGAACGAAAGAAAGAAAAGGTGAGGGCTGATACTTTACGTTGTCATTTGATCTCCATATGTGCCATGACAAGCACACACCTGAATTACCACAACACAAACTCATTTACATATACAAACACAAACACAGACACAAACACATACACACACACACACACACACACACAAAAAAAAAATCAAAAGAAATGTAGACTTTCAGAACAGGAGCTGAATTGTCAGAGGTCATTTTTGAAGCATAGTGTCCAAGCCAAGAATGCCAGTTCACTGTCCTGTTCTAAAGCTATTCTTTCATTACATTCTCATGTCCTTTTCTGTGAGGCACTATTTCACTGTTTTGTTTTGTTTGGGGTTGTGAAACTGTGAGAACATCTACTGGGTGGCACAATAATTTTGAGAAGCACTACATTAGATGCACAATCATTTTAAAGACTCATTTGTGTCTTATAATAAGGAAGATTTAATTATTATTAATTAAAGTGTTCTTAAAATGATTTGAACTTACATTTTCAACTTTCTCCATTCCTTTAGTTTAATTACTAGTACCTTTCATGACATATAAGCATCTGTAAATAGTAGAAAATAGATTTTTTTATAGAAAGACTGGCGTATTACATTTGTGATAAATTTGTGTATATGTAATTTTGGTAATATACGTTATTTTAGAATTTATGATCATAGCAAGATGACTATCAGAGGGCAATATAAAAGGAAGTTTCCTTCATTTAATGTAAGCATCATTTCTACCTTCTTCTCTTTCTCCCTTGTTATTAGCTTACTATCCTGTTTGATCTTTCTTTCTTTCTTTTTTTTTTTTCAACTTTTATTAGATATTTTCTTCATTTACATTTCAAGTGTTATCCAGAAAGTTCCCTATATCCTCCCCCCTCCCGGCCCTGCTCCCCTACCCACCCGCTCCCACCCCTTGGCCCCGGCGTTCCCCTGTATTGTGGCATATAAAGTCTGCATAACCAAGGGGCCTCTCTTCCCACTGATGGCCAACTAGGCCATCCTCTTCTATATATGCAGCTAGAGACGCGAGCCCAGGGGGTACTAGTTAGTTCATGGTTATTCTTCCACCTATAGGGTTGATCTTTCTTTCTTGCTTGATGACACCCTGTGTTCTCTTGTAGCTTATTGTATTTCAGATCACTTATCATTCTGAAACATGTTTCTGATACATCTTTGATAAATAGACTTGTTTTTCTGATCTGAAGCCATTGACAATCTGATAACAGACAGACAGACAGACAGATAGCCTGAGATGATGCAGAGTCTCTTGTTTTGATTTGGAGAATAGCTATGAATGATGAGGATTAGAGAAGCCCTTTGGGCTTTGGAGTTACACAGCCAGTTGTATGGAGCTAAAAGCCAATTCAGATGGAGAACAGAAACAGAAGTATTTCAAGTGTTTCCAGAAAGCATGCTAAAGACTGAGGCTAAGAAATTAATGTACAGGTAGGCTATTTAAAGTTTCAGGATTTAGATCTAATAATTACTACTTATATAGTTTCTGCTATTTAGAGAATTATTAAATTTATTATATCTACAATTGAGAATAGCAGGGAGGCAGGTAGGAATAGGGAGTGGAAAATCCTTGGTAGGCCTTTAGCAGGTCCTGATTGTGCTATAGTACTGTATAGAAGATACACATCTAGACCAGGACAGTGGCAGAGAAGTGGATGGAGTTAAGAAATGCTGGGTTGGTACGACAAAGGGAAGTGAGGGGTTAAAGAGAGTTTCTTCTAAGGTTATGCTGATCAGAGGCGCCTCTCTCTAAACACTACTTCCAGAAACAGCAGGGTCTCAATTATCTCAATGTGGGCTGTAAAATTCTTAAAAAAAGTTCTCAAAACAAAATTAAGTTTAATTTGCTTTAATTGAAAAATAAACACATGCCATGTACAGCAGTCACAGGAGGAAGAAAAAAGGCCAGAAAACGAACTGTTGAGTATGGAAGACCAATATTAGATGCAATAAAATGAGAATTGTTATTGATTGAGAAAATGTATTTAGGGTTATATTGAGAAGTAAAGAACAGTGGCAACATGTCTCATGTTCTGTGCAGTTGATAAGTTTATTATTTTTATGGACAGTGGGAGTATTTGGAAAGCTTTGAAGTTGGAGTCAACAATTTGAGGTTCACCTTTTTTTCATCACTTTAAGGGAATTTAGTCAATCATATTTAGCCTCATTTTCATTATCAGTATAGTAGAAGAAATAATCATCATATTTCTAAGAGAATTGCATACGCAATATACATGGAAAATATTAAACTGTTAAGAGATGATGTGAGTGGATGCATAGGAGAAGAGGAAAAGGATGAAGAACATTCGAAGAAGGAATTGGTAAAGAAGGAAGAGAAACATAAGTGAGGCCAGCTGACCTAATATTTATTAGGAGCTTTTGGTACAGGCATGCAGGGTTTGTGCTAGATGTTAGGAATAAACTTCTAGTTCTGCCTCCACAGCAATTTTATTCTAGCTGTAAATATTCTAAATCTTTAGGCTTTAAAATGAAGTTTCAGACAAAGAAGGGCAAAGAGAGATATCTTTGGGTACAGGTGACATGCTCTTAGAACTCTTTTTCTCTACTGGATTGTTTTCCTTTTTGTGGACTATCTGTCCTCACTATTACATATACCCACTCAGGGCTTTTAGGTTCTCCCTGTCTCAGAGAATGCCGTGGCAAACTTATTCTCACCAAGAAATTTGAGCTTCAAATTGTAAGCTATAAATGTCAGATTCTTATAATATTGACATCTGAGACCCATAGTTGTAGAATTTTAGAAGCTATCAAAACTTCAAATCATAGAATTGTAGGATAATAAAAACTTAGAGGCAGAATCTCATAGACTCATAGAAAGGAATACTTGTGGAATATAAAATTCCAATCTCAGAACCATCAAATATTAAAAGTCCTAGAATTAGGACATTAGAGTTTTGTTTTTTTTTTTTCTTCAGAGAAGGTGACATCTGTGATTGTCTTGTATATTTTCCTTCAACCTATGAAAAATAAGAATACAGCAATTTAGACATATAAGTATTTTGAAATAAATGTGCAAATATCAATGCAAACATGGGAGATGAAGTACTCATAACACTTATTGGAAAGACATTGACAAAAGGTCAGTAGTGGTGACACATACATTTTCTAGGTGTTCTAGCATTTCCTAACAGAATGATGGTTGGCTTTATTGACACCTAATACGAAATCTTACCTTGAGCAAAGAGAGCTTGAAGCAATATATGAATAACATCTTTACTCACTGGACAGCTCTGACATAGTCTTTATGATGTCTGTCATTTTAGAAACCATTTCTTTAAATATGCATTGTCTCTAGCATTGGCTAGACTGAACTAGGGTAACATCCATGCATGGCAGTTTGTGATTTTGATGCTGTTTCCAAGGCAGTATTTTGCATGTCTGGTTACTTAGACATTTATTTCTGATCTTGTCCCCAGCTCTTCTTCTCTGGTACACATGATAAACTACTGTTGATATGCACTCTGCCTTATGTTTCCTGTGAAACATTGGCTCAGATCATCTAGACTTGTTTTAATCCTGGCATCTGTTTCATATGTGACATTTATTTCCTCCAGAATCTATGTTCTCTCACAGGTCTTCACATTCAGTCATCTATTTTGACAGGTAGAGGAAGAATCTGCTTTAGAGAAGTGCGTTCATTGCACCAAGCTCTCTGTTTTGTACTATGAGTTCAGGGTGTTTATGTAGATGGTGGTGGTGGTGATGGTAGTGGATGGTGATTATGATGGTGTGTGTGTGTGTGTGTGTGTGTGTGTGTGTGAGAGAGAGAGAGAGAGAGAGAGAGAGAGAGAGAGAGAGAGAGAAAGAGAGAGAAAGAGAGAGAGCTTGAAGTACAGTTTGTGTGGTTTGTATGAAATATGTGTAAACAGAACAATATGTATGTGTGTGATATGCTTGAGATGTATGTGTGGTGTGGAGTACATTTCTCTGTGTGTATGTGTGTATGATATATATGGTTTATAGTATGTTGTACACTATGTGATATGTATAGAGGGGAGAGGGAATATGTTTATGATATATGTGTACAGGTAAGGTGTATATGATATGTGTATATTATATGTGGGATTGTGTGTATTTGCGTTATGAGTGAGGATAGTATGTATATTATGTGTTGTATATAGTGTTTGGTATTTAGTGTATTGTATGATATTTGTGTATGTTGATGTGTGTATCGTGGTGTGTGGGGTATATGATCTGTGATACTATGTTTATATATGACATGGTGAGTGTTTGTGCTGTATGTGTGCACATGCCTCCATGTGTGTGAGTCTGTGTATAGTTTGCATGTATATGTGCACATATGTATGCCTCATAAATAGTGAGGAAACTCTTTCAAATGTATGTATACCATTTTTGCTTGAATGTACCCATGGATTCTGGAATCGATTCATATGTGAATAAAATTGCATGGAAATAAATGTTCTCACCAGGAGGTAAGACATGTAAGTGCTTGCATGGTTCATGATATGCATTTGTTAAGCAGCTATAATATTTCTAGCTATAAAGGATATGCTTGAATGAGTTTCACTATATTTGTATTTGAAACTATTAAGAAAGCATTGCAATGTTTATTTGAATGATGTTTCAAATATATCTCTTGGAATTGATGTGTCCAGAGGTGATAAATAATAAAGAATTAATATATTTGAGTGTGCTAGTATAAGAATATAGTTATTTATTTATATGTGGCTGTGTACATGTATGTGGGTACATGAATGGATTCATATGCATGGGACAATCAGCATTTTCTAATGGACATTTCTTATTGCTTTTGCATATATGTATGTGTGATGTGTGATATATATATATATATATATATATATATATATATATATATATATGTGTGTGTGTGTGTGTGTGTGTGTGTGTGTGTGTGTGTGTGTGTATTAATACGTTTGTGTTTAATATATTGCACAGTTTAAACACTAACCATGCAGAAAAACAAATATTTCTGGTTGGCCCTATGGACTAAAGGAGAATGAAATGTGTGAACTATACAGGAAAATCACCCAGGAGATACAGAATGACAGTTCAATGTAAATTTGACTATATTGCTGACAAGACTATGTATTTTGCAGGGTTTCGATCTGACAAGTTATTATCTCCCAACAGCTACTTTTTAGAGTATGCATATCCACACCCTGCCATGCTGACTGGGTCAGTTAGTCTTGGGTAGGACTCTGACTTGAGCATTTAGTGGAATTTACTTCAACGGTTCAGAAGAATAGCTGTGAGTAGAGGCCCTTCCAGACTTCACACAGAACAGTGATTTACAGTACCTGAATGCTTAACTACACTCAGTAAGGAGACAGGCAGTAGCCTAGCACAAAATGTTCTCCCAGATCAAGTCTCCAAGTCATTTGAATAGAACTTGATGTGTTTGTATTAGGTGAAGTGAATATGTCTCGAGAGAATAACACATTTCGATGTGATCATAGGCAGGGGAAAGCAAGAAAAAGAAACATAGAGACCAAAATAAGCAAATGCCAGCAGGTATTCACAAAACAGAAGATGGAGAAAAAAAGAAGGGATGGGGAGGGGTGTTGATTCAGGGTTAAGCGAATAATTTGAAGTTACACAGGTTCAAGTAGCTGGACATTTCTGTCTGTGAGGTTTTTCTCCCTGCATTTCTTTTCCCAGTTTCCAGTGCTGGGGGTTTTCCCTGGCTAAGGCCTGAATGAACATAAATCTTATACTGTCTGTCATTTAGCCAAGCCCTATAAACATTCTGCATTCATTGCACTGAAGTTTAGAGGCGATGAAATAGAACTTTGAAATTCCCCTTCATTTTTAATTAAAAAAAAAAAAAAAAAAAAAAAGGATTGTGGCCAACCCTGGGTTTCCACTTCTTCTTAACCAAGCCTGGTTTAAACCGTTGCTGCAGTTCCATTGTTGCAAATGTGATGTACCAATCCATCTTCCTTGTAATGCGTCTCAGTTTCTGCTCCATCTGTTGAAGAGAAAACATTTGCAGAAATCTCTCGGCTTTTCTCCAAGGGCTGAAACCTCAGTTGTAGCATGAAATGCTGAGCAGGAAGTAGATCCAGACATTAGTGGAGTAGGAAAATTGACAAAATCTGTTTCTGGTATCTTTTTGCTTATCTATTCCCACAGCTAACCATTTCTGATATATTCTGCCATGGCCACTACGGTGTCAGTTTGTTTCTGCAATTTACGGGGCATTTCTCTGTTGCTTCCTTCTACTTTGTTTTGCAAATGGAACTTCTGTTCTTATAAGACCCTGCTCTTTATTTTTTAAAGGCTCTTGGGTGGAGGTTTTCCTGTTCTTGTAGTGTGTGTGTGTGTGTGTGTGTGTGTGTGTGTGTGTGTGTGTGTATGTGTTTATGTGTTACATGTTTCTGTGGACTTGTACTTCTGTTCATGTCAGGCCTCATGCATATATCTGCAAATGGAGACCACAGGTTAATATGTATATCTTTCTCAATATCTTACTTTTTGAGACAAGGTCTCTATTATTGGCTAGATCCCCATGTTTCTAATCTATAATTCTGCTCCCTGGGGAGTATTACAGCTGTGTTTCAGCACACAGCTTCCATGTGGGTTGTGGGCATCCAAGCTCCAGGTTCTTATGCTTATACCATGAATACTTTCTTAACTGAGTCACATTCTCAGCCACTGCACTGGGGTTCCCTAATAGTCTCTCATTCATTTCCTAATGTAAAAAACAAAAAGATCATGTTTTTTTTTTTGTTTTTTTTTTGTTTTTTTTTTTTTTAAAAAAAAAAAAAGGTCATGTTTTGATATGGAAGAAACATTTGAAAGCGTAGGTTTACACCTTGATTTTCCATGCTTAACTTGGCAAATTGTTCATGTTTTCTGAGATTGACTTTCCTGTGAAAATCCCAGGGGGCTGTGAGGATTAAATGGTTTAAATGAAGGACAAATGCTTTGCAAATTGTGAGATGCTGCCCTTAGACTATACATACCCAGCCAACCCATTCATTTGTTAGTTCATTTTTGTTTGTTTCCTTATTTATTTATGGATTGCCGTCAGGGTGAGCACTATGGACAAAATCTGTTTTGCTATGCCATATCAAAATAAATAAGTCAAATCTATGCTTTATAAAAACCCACATGCATGACAGCATAGTGTTTTGATACAGAGTCATAGGTAGGCTTGTTTCTTCTTCTGGTGGAACCTGGGGGATGAACTTGAACTTCAGTGTTCAAGAAGAAAACATTCCTGAATCCCCAATACTAACAAATATTAGCATGACTTCAAGGTACAAGATTAAACACTTTCACCAGTGTTTCTGGTGAGCATGCTCTTTGATATTTAAAGTGGTTGAAACACCTTGTCCTCACGAGATACTTACAATTTGTCTTTAGAAGCTGTGTTCAATATTGCTAAAATTTGGTAGAAACAAAATACTCCTTAGGAGGTAAATGGATATATAAAATATGGACTATCCAGGTAGTCGAATATTTTTCAGATGTCAGTAGAAAAGAGCTGTTATTGTGGCATGAAAGGATATGAGGAAAGGTTAATGCGCATCACTAGTGATTAACTTTCAAAGGCTACATACAATGTGATCAACTATATAGCAATATGAAAAGGCAAAGCAATGGAAATAGCAATTCAATTAATGTTAGGGGTTCAGAGGGGCAGGGGTAAAGTATGGAACACAGAGCTTATAAAATGAAATATTGTTCATGATAATGTAATATTAGACTCATGTTGTCATATATATAAAACATGTGTCACCAAAATTGAACCCTAATATAAATATGGACTTTGGGTAGTAATTACATGTCAATATATGTTCACCAATGGACACAGACGTGTTAACTATGGTTTAGGATATGAAACAGGGTGCACTATGTAGCTTTATGTATGTGGAGGGGTGGGAGAGTATACAGTAGTATACTATACACTGTACCTTTCTATTACTTTTTCTTGTGTATCTGAAACTAATCCTTAAACAGAAGAAAAATAATAGAGTTAATCTCAGATATGTCTTAGTATGGGGATGAGAGCAATTAAAAGAACATTCTAGAAGGAGGAATAACTCAGGGAAAAATGTATGAAGGGTAGCCTAGGCTTGGACTGGGTGAAAATATCTACAGATATTGTAGAAAGTAAACGAAGAGATGCTGGTAAGTGGTGGGGAGTGACACACAGGGTTATAATAATAGAGTGAAGTAAAAACTGATCCTAGTTATCATTTAGGGATGGGAGGCAGTCATTGATCAGGGCGTGATCCAGGAAAGAATCCAATAATAACAACAGTGGCCTTTTACCTTATAGTTGCCAGACCCTGTCTTCAGCTTCAATCCACCACTCATTGCACACACAGAGACACTATGAACAAGAACAATGTGACAAGGGAATGGGCACTGAAGGAAGCTGACATCATTTGCCCACATAGATTCTGACTCTCAGGGCTTGAGCCAAAGTCAAATCAATCTGTATATCATCTCCTCACGATTAGTTTTGCATTGTAGGAATGTCTCTGTAGCTCTGGGAAGATATTAAGCAAGAGACAAATTATGTTTATTCTTGAGTGTAAGACAATCCGAAAGAACTCCAGGAAAAGGAATCACTCTGGCCATCTATTTTCAGGCATAATTCTGAAATTCTCCAAGAAGGTAGATGAGGGGGTCACTGGAGCTTCTAAGAACTGTGTCTTTTTGGGCAACTTCCTGCTATAACTGAAAAGAAAGTGGGCATCTGTGAGGGAGCTGGGCTCCCAGGCTTCTGTTAATTAACATCTTCACATTTAGCTTATTGGTTCAGTACAGATACCTAACATTTCCAGATAATATCACGGAAGCTGCCTTCTTTGGCAATTCACTGGAGACAAAACCCTAAAGTGAAAAGATCATAACACAACTCATAACCTTTATATTTTCTACTATAATTAGATTTTTTTATAGTATTCTAAATTCATAGAGGGAAAATCCCTAGAACCTCAAACTCAGAGATCTAAAAGTTCTTTGAGATTTTTCTTCCTATTTCTCAGTCAGCAAATACCAAAGCACTTGCCGCTTCTTTCAGCCTCTTTGTATTCCTGCAATGTGAACTTTAGATATTTCTTTCATGTGTACACCTTCCTTTAACATCTTCTTTGGACCAATGCTCATAGGTTGCTAGCTTAGAAAGGTGTAGAACCCCGTTTAGGCTGGCATTTTTACCTTCCTACTACACATTGATGTTGAAAATGCATGGTCTCTTAAAAAAACACTAGTAATTGTTTTAAAGTCAAATGGCCTTTCCTGGAACCAGAAAAATATTACTAATTTCATATTTATCAATGTATTTGTCTTGAAGATTGGACTTTTTACTTCTTTTATAGCATAGAAGGCTAAAGGTCACAGAAGACCACTCATTCTTTATTTGATTAGAGGATATGATTAGGGTATCATTGTTTATATTATTGTCTATAATACCTAGGTAGAATGTCTTTTCCAAAGCTAATCATCATCACAGGTGTGATAAGTGGGTGAATATTGAAGATATCTTCTCCATGTTCAGGTCTATTTAATGCATTTCAGCCTTGTAGGGAGCTTCTTGTCAAAGTGTCAGAATTTTGTGTACTTAGTTTTTAAGTGTTCAGATTCTACAAACAATACATCTCATTATAAATCATGTGCCCATTCTCAGTACTTGTTTAACCTCATCCAGGAGGATACTTAGTAAGAGAGTGCTTCACTTAGCCTGTCTGTAGAGAAAGGAACAAAACATCACTGGAATTGGGATAATTGTGTCAGTTGACCAAGGCAGATACTTTAAGGCAATGCTCAGCACATAGCAGATTCCAGTATAACTTAATTTAGTCATTAAGGCACAGCTCAGGAAAAAGGAAAACTAGGAATAGTACTTGTATCAGGAGGCCTGGTCTCAAATTACTTTTGAAGGTCTTTATGAAAAGAAAAATTTAAAGATGAATAGGACATTTCTTTCATAAAGAGAATATAATGGGTAGCCAAAGAGATGATGTTACATATGGAAGAGATTTGGAATTACTTATTTTGTGCTTTTAAAAAGTAATTTGTATAGTTATTGATAAGGTTATTTCTTTCATTTGGATGAGGAATATTAGCAGTGTTAAAGCTGATGGGGCATTCTTTTCAATAGAGATAACAAAAGGAGAATATCTCCTCTCCTTAGGAGTTAATTGCTATGAAGACCTTCTTATTACAAAAGAAATGATGAGAAGATGCAAATAGAGTTGAAAATTAAAATTAAAGAAAGTTAAGTTGTTGGGGTGAATTTGCTTGGAGTCTAGAATCCTCATCAAAGATGCTTAAGCTTGGATCAATCAGGAAAGGGTTTGGAGACTATGTGAGTGGAATCAGATGTATATGTGCGTGTGAATATTCAATGAGGGAAGGGTTATGGACGCCTCTGGCTCTCAGGATTTTGCTTATTGCCACAGATTAGGCTGCCATCTGGCTCCTACCTGCATTCAAGATGTTGCATGGATTCAGCTCATATTCCGAGGGTTTTCAACAATGCCTTTATATTCATGCACAGAAGATACTTGCTGCCCATTAGTACTATGAAAAGAAGCTGATCATGTTGCATGACAGCATGTCTGAAGTTGCATTTTTTATATACTTGGAATTTTTTTCTGACAGCAAAACCGCATATTATTTACACACACACACACACACACACACGGGGGGGGGGGGAGAGAGAGAGAGAGAGAGAGAGAGAGAGAGAGAGAGAGAGAGAGAGAATGCACATGCACATGAAAAATGCCCCTTGCCCCACAAACGAAGTACAAGGAGAGAATGCTGGATAGAAATGACTTTGAATGCATTTTTTAGGAAAACAAATATGGTTTCATGAGTGTATGATGTTTGTAACAGTTGAAGTTTAATCCGTGATCTCAGAAGCTATGAGGTGGAGGTTAGGCTCAAGGCCTTAGCAAAGGTTATCAGGATTTCAGTATAGAATCTTGGAATCTGTCTGCCCATTTGTTCTTCAATTTATGAACATGCACAGATGTGTCCTGCAAGCTATAGAAAATATATGGTATATTCTGGAAGACTTTGATGGTTTGATATAAATTGTATAATCAGCGTATGCTTTGTGTTGGANGCAAATATGATACATGACCTTTACAGGCAGGAGAAAGTTTAATATTAAATAGAATGTATATGTACATGTGTGTGTGTGTGTGTGTGTGTGTGTGTGTGTGTTGTGCATTTCAAATTATATATATATATATATATATATATATATATATATATATATATATATATATATATAATTGCTACATGCAAGACACTGTACCAAAACATCTCATATGCATTGTTTTAATTCTTCCGGCTACCTCCACTTTAGGAAAACTATATAGTTATTATCTTAACTTAAAAATAGGAAATGTATTCATAGGTGTTAAACAAGTTACTAAGGAAACAAAGAATCTCAATAGACTGAGAAACAAAGAGATATTCTTTGCATGCAGCCTCCTTTCTCTTCTCTTCCTTTGTTCTGTATTACCCTCAACATGCCTCAAGGCTCTGGAGGATAGACTTGGAATTCAGCAAAGTCACCAAAGCTGCTTAAGATGAATACTGTAGAGGCATTAGATTTATCAGGAGGGCACAGCAGGGAAGTGCACTTCAGGTGTTTAGAACACGGTGCATTGTGGGAGAGTCAGTAGTTCTCAATAGGTGATTTGGGGACATCTCTGTCTCTTTGTGTAGGACAACTTCAGGCAACTAACAGCATCTCAAATTTCAGGATCTGTCAAGGAACATTTTTCGGGGACTGACTGAGGAAGGAATGATTCACCAACTAAGTTAGGAAACATTTTGCATAAATAGAAATAAAGAAGGAAAGAGTAGGCATTGAAAGTTGATAGATGGGCTATCAGATGTAAGAACACCTTTAGGATGGCTGTCATATAGGGTGCTGATGTTTTACATAAGGAACCAATACATTGGAAAAGTTAGAACCATAAAGCTAAATGTAAATGTAGGATTGTGTGACAGAACTGCCTGGTGCCAGGTGAGGAATAGAGCAGATGTTAGGTTCAGGGCTTCTGACTTGAAGAATGTGACCTATATAGCCAGCTTTCCTTTTTTGATGTGTTTTTAATAGGATGTTCTTCTAAAATTCACCCTTCACTGACTCTATATCTCATTCCCTGGAGGTAGTACTGAGCAATCTGTTTGCAAATGCAATTATTCCAGCTGTGGGCCCTTCTCCTATCACACCTGGCATACTACATTTTGGACAATGATACAACTACCAAAGTACCAGTATATTGAATGAACTGAGAGAAACTTGGTTTGCCACTGTGGCCTACTAATAAGGAAGCATTTATTGCATGCTTTCTATCTTTCATATACTCCACTAGATGCTCTACAAGGGTAAGTAGACTTGACCCCGAAACAGCCTTTGTATTTTAGTAATATTCACATTATTGTGATATAAACTTTGATAAAGAAAAATAAAAGACTTTGTCAAAATTGAACAGTCGATAGTGGCACATTTAAGAATTTTTCTTCTTGGGCTGGTGAGATGGCTCAGTGGGTAAGAGCACCCGACTGCTCTTCCGAAGGTGATAAGTTCAAATCCCAGCAACCACATGGTGGCTCACAACCATCCATAACGAGATCTGGCTCCCTCTTCTGGAGTGTCTGAGGACAGCTACAGTGTACTTACATATAATAATAAAAAACAAACAAACAAACAAACAAACAAAAAAAAAACAAAAAAAAAAACACAAGAATTTTTCTTCTTTCCTGTATGTACTAGTATTGAAGTTTGAGCTTTGTACCCACTAGAGACACATTCTGTCATTGAGCTAAACATCTTCTCCCAAATATGTACTGTTTGAACTTGCAGCTATCACAGTTTGAGAGCCGTGTGCTTAACCTGTCTAGTGTACTGCATGCTTGATGCTAAGTGTGGATTTTCCAGCACATGTGTAGGTAGGGTTCAGCTGCAGCAGTTTATAGTAGTTATAACTCTTGGTTCAGGGATGAAAACAATATCTAGCACCATCACAAATGCCATTGAGATAATTTTGCTCACAAATCACTAGTTGTCCAGGCAGTCTAACTGGTTTTCTGTTTGAAGATCTCCCCAGACTGACTGGATGGATTAACTTCACTCTAGCTCTTGGGTAGAGACATAAATATAGAGACATAGGCAAATAAATAGATTCAAGGCAGTTGAAGTATTTGGAAGATTTGGAGTTCATACTGGGATAGAAATGGTTCCAGATTTCCTTCTTGTTAGCTAAGAATAAATGTCTTTGTCTAAAAAAAAGTCCATGTGTTAGATCAATACCTTTGAATTTAAGTCTTTAGGGTATTGTTTAAGTATTTTTCTGATGTGTTTTTTCAATCTGTAATACTTAATATATTTTAACACACAGCTATTTCTTTTGTAAATGCATACCTTTAAATGAGAAACTTTATAGCATTGTCAAATGTTTTAAAAAATGGACAATACTATGTGAATAAATATAGTTAAAACAGAATCAGTATACAATCATAGTTTATGTGATAGCTTACATATGCAGATGAATTATGGCTTATTCATATCATCACTCCTTATGTTAAAATATAGCTAACATTTATTTGCTCATAGTAGCACAGGCCTTTAACCCAAGGGCTTGAGAGGTTGAGGATACTATTTAAACAAGTACCAGGTTAGATGGGGCTATATAAGAGCCTGTCTCAGAGATAGATATTGGAAGACAAGAGACAGACAGACAAGTGGACACACACACACACACATACACAGGGGTGGTGGAAGACAAAGATGGAGATAGACAGAGAGAATGAGGCAGAAATATGGACAGATATAAAGATGCAAAATGTAAGCACAAATATTTAAAAGTGATAGGATAAAAAGACAACCCTGACACAGTTATTCTCCTCTGTTTTTTTATCCAATTTAGGGCAGAATTGAAGTGATTTCCTTTTAATTGCCTGAGTGAAAGAATAAATGTTTTGTGTGTGTGTGTGTGTGTGTGTGTGTGTGTGTGTGTGTGTGCGCGCGCGCGTGCATTTCAAAGTCAAGGTTTCTGGAAAAGCTTCATACTGATGGGAAGATATGCTGCATATTCCCAGTATTTTTGTTGTCTAAAAACTGAGACTTCCAAGGAACTTAGAACACCAGTTGGATTACAGTGAAGAGAGTGAGTTTAAGAAAGCAGGAAAAATAAAGCTATCTCTTTGCCCTCATCTTACCTTTGGTGTCCAATATCTTTACTCTGTTTCCAGATCGTTTGTTACCTGTTTAAGACTAGTATCAATTTAAAAGCCATGCACAACGAGGAACTGCTTTTCAATTATTCCACAGGAGGAATGAACATAAATTTACTTCATTCCCATAGCTGGCTGTGCAGCTAGTATACTTATGTTACTTATCTCAACACGTAAATGACATAAGCAAAAGCCAGTTACTCCTTTCATACATCAGAAAAGAGAAGGGCAGTGCTGACAACCAAGTGAGTAGCACAGCTCCTGATGGTTATAGAATGTGACTGTCCGCAATCCTACACTGCCCTTCTGTTGCTGTGATGTGTGTATCCTGGGGAAAAGGATAGTTCTTGGATCACATAGTATGTAGTTCCTGGATCTTTCCCTCTACCTTGAGGCTGAGTCCCACTGTCACACCTCTCAGCTCAGCCTTTCTTTGTTCAGTGGTTGGAGTCCCATGCTAATGAGACCCTGCTCATGGATTTTAGCCCCTTGGGGGCCAATTAATTTCATTTTATTTCAGCTGCCAGGAACCTCAGAACTAAATCCAGATCAATTAGTTCATCCCAGGTGCCTGGTTACATCTATTCCTTCACTTGTTTTAACTATTCTTTGTTCCATTTTTATTTTAATTATCCTGATTTATATCTTATTTAACTTTATAATATCACTTTAACTGTATCTTGGGGGTATATTGGGTATGAATTCTAAGGCAATAACTAAAATCACACTAGGCTTTGTTTCTGGAATAGAAGAACAGCTCCAGAATCCTCTTTGAACAGACACTAATGTTGCTTGTAAGTCAGTGGCTTTGGAAACTATCTTTGAACACAAGGGCATGTGGACAGAAGAAAGAATAAGGGTAAGGTGAAGCTGCCCAGAGAAGCCATCATGTCTACGTGGAACAAGAGTGTGTAAAAAACTCATGAGGGAAATTGAAATCAACTTGGATTCTGGGGCTATACAACATGTAATCTTGAAGTAGCAAGTTACATTTATTGAGATATAATAAGACTGTTTTGTCCCTACAATGGGAGAATATTTTACGTAGAAAACATGAAAGACAACAATTCACAGTGCCTGGAATTTGCTTGGTGAAATCTGTTGATATTTATCTTGATTTGTTCTGATGCTGTGATAAAATACCCTGATAAGAGCAACACAAGAAATGGTTCAATTTAGCTCCCAGTTGAAGGTCCAGACCAAGAAAGTCACTACAATCAAAAGCAAAAGTGGACACTGGCCACTCACTCAGTTTACTTTTTGTTTACCGAGGTCACAGTCCTAGTTAAAGAGTAGTGCTTCTCATAGAGGACATGTTTTCCCACTTCATCTAAAACAATCAGGATAATCCTGTAAACCACTGTTTCTCAACATGTGGGTCTTGACCCCTTTGGAGGTTGCATATTGGATATCCTGCGTATCATATAGTTGCATTACAGTTTGTAACAGTAGCTAAATGACAGTTATGAAACAGCAACACAATAATTTTATGGTTGTTGATGAACGAAACATGAGGAACTGTATTAAAGGGTTACAGTATCAGAAATGTTGAGAACCATGTGAAGATTCTACAGGTATGCTCAGAGGTTTGTATCTTATGACTACTGATTCTATCAAGCTGACAGTGAATGCTAGCATAGCACGTATCCATCGTACATTCACAAACTCTAAGGATCTGTTTTGGACTCACGCTTAGTTCTAGAAATTTTTCTAGAACTAATAATTCTTAGACAGTTCTACTATAGGACTCTTTCATAAACTATGGAATGACAGCTCATATTTAAAGAGCAGAAATAATCGAGATAAAACTTCAACATTGATATTCAATGTTGAAAGCTTTCAATAATTAGATGAAATGTGTTATGAACAAGCTAGTTTTAAGATCTATAAGAATTTAAAAAAACTTGTTAATATTCTTAATAGTCTGGAAACTATGTCAGCGAGTCAAGTCTGGCCCTCTCCTTGCTTCTGTAAGTAAAATTTTATTTGGATACAGTTGTGTTTATTTATTTGCTTATTTTGCAGACCTGCTTTCTGCTATACTGATAGAGTTGAATAATTGGAGTAATATAGTGCGGGCCAAACAGTCTAATAAATTAACTGCCTTTACAGAAAGAATCTTTTCTCTTTAATCAAGTAGAAAAGAAACATTAGGTGCTGCTATTCAGATGCACATAAACACCAAATTATGATTTATTTTTTACCTTCATATATTGTCTCATTTTTTCTTTCCTTCATTCCCCCTCCTTTCTGCCATCTTATGATCTGGAATTTTCTTCTGCTTGTCTCTCCTTTATTTCATCTTATTTCCAGGGTTTACTATAAAATATTCTTTCTGATTCTGTAGTCTTTATTTTTGAAGAAGACACTGAATCCCATAAATGGAAGTTGGCTACCAAACTAATGTGGCTAGTGAGTAGATCTGAAGGAACAGCCATATCTCAATTAACTTTCTCTCCCTATCTATTTATTTTACTGTGTGCTCATCACATTGATAAGACATAGAAAAGACAATAGACACACAAATGTAGGAAAGATATTTACCAATGTGCTTGGCATATATATAAAATCAATGACAGTTAGCTGAGTTTGGAGAGGCTCAGTCTCTCAGTCTAGTTTCTAAAGTACAAAGGTAATACCTACAGTTAAATACCAGAACAAGTAGAAATCTTGTAATTCAGTGTATTTGCACTCAAGAGAGGTGGCTTAGTGGTTAAGAGTTTATACTGATCTAGAGCCCACAATCACCTGTAGATCCAGTTCCAGGGGCCTCAATAACCTCTGACCTACATCAGCACCTGAATATGTGTCGCACACACAAAATACAGGCCCACACAGTTATACTTTAGAGCAAGGTTAAGGTGTAACTTATACAATAATATCAAGACTTGGAAACAGGCAAACAAAACACTCTCTGTTTATACAAAGTATATGTCTTTTCATGTTGAATTTAGTGTGTCTGAGGTCACGTGAACAGATTTGAGCAGAAATGAAAAGCAGAGTTATGGAGTTGGCTAAGTATAGTTAAGGGAAGCTTTTGTTTTGCTTTTTCATTAAAATGTCAGAACTTCATTCTATAAGACTGAGCTCATACTTAGATGAACTTGTTGATCTGTAGGTCAGTTGATTTTGACCCTCACTGGACAAATCAGGGAGAGATAATTTTTCTATACTTAAACATCAATAGATTTTTCTACAAGACTTTTACTTTCTCCTGGCTTCTTTTGGCACAAAAGTTTACTTGGTAGCTTAGAGATCTTATTCTACATTAGAAGTAGTCTGCTGTTTTTATAGACTGCGACATCCACTTGCCATTTGTTGACTGTTTACTTTTGTAAACTCTGCTCCCAGGAACTTCATCCCTCAAGGTGGTCTGCTGTATTATGTTCCTGCTAGTGTTTATTTACTCAGTGGGAGGAATGATGCAGGAAAAAAATTGTCATCCACGGCATGATGAAATCATTGTTTGAGGACAGTTATTTGCTCATCAAATATTTATTGAGCACTGTTTTTCACAGTAGTTTACTTGGGAAGAAAGGATTGAGTTTCATAGGTAAATTGGGACCCTGGTTTATTCAGATGACATGATAAAAATCTGCACTGAAATGAAACTAAGGTGATAGAGGAGACATTGTTTTCATTTACTTTTCCATCCTTTAAACCTTTCCTTAATAGAATGCTATGCCATCCATTTCCATAGAGTTAGAAACCTTTTTCCAGACTGTTTTCACCTGTTCATGTATATATATATATATATATATATATATATATATATATATATATATATATATATATACAGGTTCTTACATCCCTGTTTTAAAATTCCATCATTCTGTTCTCTTTCTCTCCTTCTGTCGAGTAATGCATACCATCTGGTTCCCATTCACCAATATTTAGTCCTTGAACACTGATGGAGAGTTCTGAATCTGAAGAGAGTGTGTGTATTTCCACAGAAGTACAGAGAGCAGACCAAGAAAAGCCAGGCTGCCACAGAGAGCTACCTTTGCAAATCAGTACAACAGTTCTGTCACTATCTCTGCCTTTGATTGTGGCACTCTAGGTCTATCTGCTCCCAGCTCCCTTTCCTTCTTTCACTCTCACCGTCACAACCCATTCTTGTTATATTTCTCCAGTGCATTTCCCAGGGGTACAGAGGTTTCTCTGTCTCTCATTCCCTTACATACTTTTTGAGTATGCTTGCTTTTGGAACAATGAAACTCAAAATTTGGCATGTTGATTTCACTGGAAGTGGTTCCTATACAGCAAAACCAACAGGCAAAACAAACGAACAAACAGACAAACAAAACCCCACCAAAAGCAGAAACCCTTACCTGAATAACCAGTGTTTTTAGGAACAGGGGTGGATACTTGAAACAATAGAAACGGTATTCAGGCGGAGGCATCATCTAAACTTTTGATCTTCTGCCCAAAACTGGTAGTGAGACCTTTAGTAGGCCATGGTTTCTGTTTCCAGAATATGAAGCAGATGGGTTAGATTCCCTTTAGTTACCACACAACATGGAGTATTCTAGAACATGAAGAGGAAACATCACCCTGACATTTCCCACACTCTTCACAGTCTATGTTTGATATGTTTATCTGGATGCATTCATGACATAATATATGAGCAAACTGAGAGAATTTTATTCACCTGTGTCAGTTTTCATAAGAACAGTGGACAGCAAACCAGCTTCAAGTGAAATGCCATAGAATTTTGTGACCATACCAAAATCATAGCACTTCCTGGGGAAAGCCTTTGTATCCTCTCTGCATCATCATGGTGATAAACATCAAACCATCGGGCAAGAATTCTATACTTCTTGAAGATAGATGGCTAGATCGGATGACCTTAGACCATTTCTCACCTCAGAAAATTTACCATGTCTTCATAGAAACATATCAAAGAGTTAAGGAATCAGTCATGTCTAAGAGAATGCCCAGCTCATGAGAAGCGCCTTAGTATACTCGACTACTGAAGTAGATCAGTTATGTAATAAAGCAACTGCTACATGGCAGTCACTGGTAGTTAGTCATGGCAAGCTAAAAAATTCCCAACACAGAGTGTCCTGGGGATTATTTAGACTTTCTTGCTGCTTTTCATCTAAACAAACTGGATTCCTTGGGAAGGCTGTTTGCACCTAATGAACTAAGTCTGAGTTGGGACTTTGCCAGGGTCATTTTTTTTTATTAATTTTTCTCCTGTTTTTATTTTTCTAAATTTCTCCTACTTAATACATCCCAACCACAGTTTCCCCTTTCCCTACTCTTGCCCATTCTCCTACCCACCTTCTTCTCCCCCAAATCCACTCTTCTTCCTTTTTCCCTTCAGAAAGAGAAGGCCTTGAAGGATATCAACCAAATCCTGCATAACAAGTTACAGTAAGACTTGACACAAACCTTCATTTCAAGGCTGGTTGAGGCAAACCAATAGGAGAAAAGGGTCTCAAGAGCAGTCAGAAGATTTGGAGATACCTCTACTACCACTGTTAGGAATCCTACAAGAACACCAAGCTAAGCAACCATAACATAAGCAAAGGAAACCGCACAGACCATGCAGACTCTTTGGTTACTGCTTCAGGCTCTGTGATCTCCTATGAGCCCTGCTTATTTAAATATGTACACCATTTTCTATTGGTATTCTAGGATCCTAGTGTCCTTGACCCCTTTGACTCCTAGAATCCTTCTTCATCCTCTTCTTTGAGGTTTCCTGAGCTTCACCTTGTGTTTGGCTATGGCATTTTGTAACTGCTCCCATCAGTTGCTCAGTGAAGCCACTCTGATGACTTCTGATGACACTGATCTATGAGTATAGCATGTCATTGACTTTTGACTATTTGTTTGTTTGTTTGTTTGGCCAGTCAGGTTTGGTTCTATCTTAGGTCTTTGGGCTATCCAGCCTCTAGTTCCTGGTTATTCAGGTAGTGTTTGTTGTGGGCTCCTTCTCATGCCATGGAACTCATGCCTTCTGATGCTCAGTCCCCATCCCATGGTGTAAATTAGCTCAGGCAGCCTCAAGCTAGACATTTCCAGAGGCCATTTTGAAATTTGCACACACTTTCAGAATCTTTTAGATAGTGGTCCAGCTTGTACCTTCTCTCTTCCCCTTGGGCTGGCACTTTCTGCTAGTCTCAGACAAGAGAACATTATAATCTTTCTCTCTGCTCTTCAGCAAGGCACGGTCATCCCATCACTCACTCTAACAGACCCTGCTGAGTACCCACAGTATATCTGGAAGCCATTTTCTGTTTGGAAGTCAGTGGCGGTCAGCCAACATTTCAGTAATATTTGCTTTCTTAAGGCTTAGACAAATCAAATCCATTCAGTTTCCCAGACTCAATGTCTTTTGTCTGGCACTGTGTCCTCTCATCTAAGGAGAGCCAATATTGAGTTCACTGTGTTCCCCACACTATGTGTGTGTGTATGTGTGTGTGTGTGTGTGTGTGTGTGTGTGTGTGTGTGTATACTCTCTTGTTCTCTGTCTAAAACACAATATACAAAGTTGTTTTTCTCCTTCTTTCATCATTGAAATAGCCTGAGTCTAAAGCTAAGTTGGAAAAAAAATTAAGTCCAATATAATAAGAAGAACATAACACCTAAAATGACCTTTCTGGTCATACTGTTAGGGTCCTGGAAGGAGTGAGGATATTATAGGGAGAAAAAACTGTGTCTGTCCCTTTCAGTGTCAGACTTTTGGGATATTGGAACCCAAGAAATTAGAATCCTCTAAGAGTCTTGGAAGGAGAAGAACAGAGCTAAGGTCTTATCAACATCTAAGAGGTCCTTGTCTTTAGTAAAAATATGTTTCGTGGTTTTGACAACTTGTCAGACCTCCTTGCAAGAGACACTGCAGCAATGATACATTATTGAACAGGACAGCTCATTTAAACCTGAGCCTTATTCACCCCCAAGAGATGGGCTCAGAAGGTCACTAGACCTCTTTGTTACTTTTGTCAATATAGCTACAGTGAATACATCTCTCCATACTTTTTACTAATGCTTATCTCTTTTGTTGCTCTCTTCAGGACTGGTGGCTTCTTAGGACCTTCCAGGGGCTCAGACTCTGACTTTAACAGTTATAGCAACAATATAGATAGAAAACTAAATTCTAATTTTTTTGATGACATCAATCTACCCAAGTCTAACATTTTTGCAATGGTAGATGGAATAGGTCTAGATTTTAATCTTCCTAACTCTGGCTAGTTGTGCATTCATTAAGCCTTGCTCTGGGTTACCTTCCACAGATAAACCTTCTTAAGACTTCATCTCACCCTTGCCAAAATGGTAATAGCTAGAAAGAACACAAGAGATTGTCTGAGTAATCTTAGGTATATGACTTTAGGAGGTTCTCTAGAATTCAGTTTTCCTACGGTGCTACCAGTGATGTGTTGCTATGGGAATGGATGATGTAATGTGCTTCTTGGTCCTAAGATGCTGGGTTTACACCCACTCCTGCTGCTCTCTGTTTTTAACTTTATTCCTTGAGAAGGATCTTTCAATATTTCAAAGTTGTATTTATTCTATAATGGACATTTGGGACATCCTAGCAAGAAAGCAGGTATGGTATTTTGGGGTAAAGGAGCTCTTTGAGGAGGCCTACCATTCATCTAACTCCCTACTGTGTGGCAAGCCCAGCAGGGAAGCAGTCATGTCCTCAGAATGCATTTAGGACTGTCTCCATCATGGAGCATGGGGGCTAGAAATAAACCAGGCCTCTCTTTCAGAGTTTCACAAAAATGGATTCTTTGGGTCAGAGGCCCCTTAATCTGCAAAACACAAGCTGTTTGCTTGACTTGAGGCCTCAGCAGACTTCCTAGGCTTGAAGGGGCTTTGAGATGAAAAATGGATTATGTTTTGAAGATTAAGGGTCGGTCCTTTCATGCAAAAATATGCATTTTTCCCTTACCTTTTAGATACCCAAAGAAACACCTTGTTTCTTTCTGGCTTAAAATTCTAAAGCTTCATTTCTTGAGCACAGATAGATTAGGCTGGGCTGACTATTCACAGTGTATGGCTGGAGAGAACATTAGTGAATGCCTAGCTACCCCTCCTGCAGGACCAGCCTTCTTTACTCCTCCAAATATGTCCCTAGTAGTTCCAATTTGTTATTATTAAAATGAAAGAATTTGGTAGTATTTTAGAATATTTTAAGGAGCCAGCAAAATGTTTTGATGAAATTAGGAGGGGATGTGCATTTTTAACAGCAGAGATTGTCTGGCTTTCCCATGTTGCATGAACTTAAGCGAACCCAGCTTTGACTCTAGTATCAGCAAGGTTACTCCTGTTTCTCACTAATCTTTTTTGATCTTCTTGTAGTTTTTTTTTTTAATTGTTGCTTATTCGCTTATTTAGTTGTTTGCCTTAGTTAGCCTTATTATGTAGATTTGGCTGTCCTTTAATATCCTATTAATATGTTGAATTGCAAACCAAAAAGGAAAAAAAAAGAAAAAAAAAAAAACAGAAAACAAAAAACAAAAAACCCCCACATAGTTGCAAAGGAATAATTGGCAGGCTGTTTACTCTTTCAAACAAAATAGGACTACTAGTAGTTTTCTTAGTATAGGGCAAGAGCGCAGCAGGCTGGTCAATAAGCAGAGTACTATATAAAGCTGAGGTGATGAGTTAAGACAAGATCTGTCTTTTCCATGGCTGTAAAACTACTGGATCGCATGCTAGATGATAGGGAGAGGTGAATGCTTGGAGACATCACAGCAACCTAGAAGGCTGGAGACTTGGCTCAGTGCACATGCTTCTCTTCTGGAGGACACAAACTCACACACAAAGAGGGAGCGAAATGAAAATAACTCTTAAAAACAAGCAATCTAGCAAAAACCGTTTCATGATAGAGACAAACAAAAATAAATCTCTGTAAATGTCTTGGCACAGGTGATGTAATTCATAGTGTCCAGGAGTTATTTCTGTCACCATCATTAATATGGTAGGGACTCTAATATGATGACAAGTGTGCTGAAATACAGGGCCCCTGAATTCTGGGACATATCCAATTAAAAAGGGAGTAGTGTTTTCCCCAACGAGTATAGCTTTCTTTCTGGTTTTGGTTATTTGTGCTTTATTCATTTGATCTACTGAATGTTAGAGTAGAGTAAATATAGGGCAGAATTTAGAGCCATGGATTCACCAGAAAACCTGTTTCTACACTAAACAGTTTTCTTTCTGTGTAATGTTAGTTGCCATCTTCAGCATCCTCTCTACTTGTTTGCCCTTCTGTGCACATCTGCAGGGAGGTCACTACTACTTGTACATTCCTCGATCTATAGCAATGTCTAATTTACTGGGTTCTACCTTGTAGGTGAGTTTTTGTGACCAAATGGCTTTTTTCACACTGGTCCTGTCATCCGAATGTTTATTCTCTTTTTCTCTCTCTCTTTTCTCATCTGTCAAATCCTAACTTAAACATCTAGAGGCCAAATTAAATGTCAGCTCCAGAATGGGACTTCTCTTTTAAGAAGTGATCTCTAATGCACTGTTTTGAGTTAACATTTTCTTTCTTGTGCTCAAACAATGCAATATATATTGTTGTATTTAGTAGAATTCAATCTATGGATCTGCCATTTGAGTTTTCAAGTTTTTTTTTCTCTTCTCAATATAGATTCCTGAAAACCATGGACATTTTCTCCCCTCCCCCCCCTTTTTTTTTTCAATTTTTAACCATGGACGTTTTCATCTTTCTTTTTAATTATCCAATACCTTTAGCATTCTAATCTAGGTGTAGACCTCATATGGTTCAGTCAGCAAGCACTTACTTCTTTTCTTTCCCATATTTTAATTTAATTTCATTCTTTAGTTATATCCGTCTTATGAACTGACAAACATCTACTAAATAATTTTCATGAGAAGAAATTTCTTCCATTGCCACTTGGATCTCACCACTGGTAGACATTGTGAAGAACTTTGGCTCCCACTCTTAAGCTAATTTTCTACACTAGTCTTTTTCTATTTCCTTGTCTCCCATTCATGCTTAAATGTCTGTCATATCTTCAGTTCCCAGGGTCTATTGAAAGTTATTTACCACCTCTGTATCCTGAAGTACACTAGGCCACTCTGGTCCTTGTGTTGGAAAACTATGAAGATGCTTCCTTCACATCTCTGCTGCTCCTTGCGTTCATGACAACTCAACCTACTTTATGGGGATCTTTCCTTCTCTGTGCTGCTCAAATGTGAGCATTGCTTGTTGTGTGCTTCCGTCACTTTTGTTTACTGTTTCTTGTCATGCATGTCACACTGTCCTTAACTGTACTCACTGATCAAGGCCTAGGAGTTACCATAGATAGAGCTTTTTTCTCACCTCAACCACCCACCCATGAAATCTTGCTGTTTTTCTTCTTTCATTTTTCTCAAATATAAGACAGCTTGTTCATGCCACATATAACCTAGCATATTTCATTANAGTTGGCTCTTGCTTCCCTGTCTGGGGTTTTTCAGATAAACTTTCTTACACAAGGATCCCTTTCTTTTGTTCTTTTCCATGTGCTTTGTTCCTAGGCAGGAAGCATCCTCAGAGATGGGCAAGAGGTCTCTGAACATGTACTTGAACACTCTGTCTTTCTTTGAATGGCCTATTCCATGTGTTTCTTTAAAAAATTGCCTGTCTCTTTTCTAGCTTGTGTCCCAGGCCATGAGAGCCAATTCAAATAGTGTGGACCCAAACTTTTCTTGCATTTCAACAAATAAGCGCAGAACACATTTTCCAAAATGTTTATTTCACTCTGCTTTTAAAAGATCTCCTGCTGAGACTTCTGATAACCTGGGGAGAGAGTTCAAAAGGCAGAAATTTAGATCATCCCATTTCTAAATGTGGGTCAAATGAAATATTCATGAAAGAAATGATACTACACTCAGCTTATATTTATATTGTTAATTTCAAATGTAATACTTGAGATCACAAGAATTCTACCTACTTCACATACATTATATACTCCATATACTTTTTGTTTTTATCATAATTTCTGTGATCTTCTCTAGATTCAACATTTTCAACCTGTCAATTGCAGCTTGGCATGTCTACCTTTCTCTTCATTAATAACTTTATAGCACATCTGTGACAATTTGTGATTGGCAAAGTGGGGGAAAGTACTGCTAAGGGTGGGCTCATTTCATAGATTATTATACTAAAGTATTGTCTGTAAAACAGTTAATTGGCTTAGGATCTATTTAAATTCTAACAGTTTTGTAAAATGTGACATTTTCAAACATGTGATATTGGAAAAGAAGCAAAAAAATAAAAACTACATTGTAAAGGAGCCTGGGTTTTGTGGTCTGTAGAATAGATATGATGCTCTTTAGCTCACTGATAGGTTTGTTCTGTGGATTTTATACTATGGGTAATTAGAAAGCATTTGACATGGTGCCTATCAGTACCAGGTGCCCAATGAATTTTCATTTGTTTTCATTGGCACATTTAAAAAGTTAGAAAGTCATAGTGTCTGATAAAACTGAGAAGTGGAAAAATGGACAGAGCAAGGAGAGGCAACAACCTAAGAAAAAGAGTCATGCATATTTTAATGTTTCATTCATGCCACTGAGGCGAAGCCTGAGTGACATGGAGACAGAATTGTTGAATGTAAAGCTAAGGGGGGAGATGAACAGGTGAATGGTTCACTCTGCTCCATGAGGAATGTCATTGCTTAGCTGTATTTAGATGGATTGTTTATGATAGACATATTCCAAAATGATAGATAAAATTGGAGAAGTCACATTTCTGAGAGAAAGAGCCATTGGATCTGTCTGAGTTTATTGAGATGATTGGAGGTGGCTTTTATGGACAAATGAATCAGATGAATATCAAAAATGTATGCTGATGGATTATAGAGAGGGCGGTTGAAAGTTAAAAGTCTCAAGCTTCTCAAAGACATAGATTAGGAAAGTATGTGTACCATTGAGGCATAAAGTATAGGAAAATGGAAGACTTAGTTTAGTATATTTTTAAAAGATTTATTTTTTTATGTATATGAGGACAATGTAGTTGTCTTCATACACACCAGAAGAGGGAAGCAGATCACATTACAGATGGTTTTGAGCCATCATGTGGTTGCTTGGAATTGAATTCAGTATCTTTGGAAGAGTAGTCAGTGCTCTTAACCACTGATCCATCTCTCCATCCCTAGTTTAGAATATTTTAAATTTTGAGAGATCTGTGAGATTTCTAGAGAAGGCGATAATGTGTTTAGCAATTACAATACAAAATATACAAATTATAAAAATTAATACTCATGGCATTGGTTTCTAAGTCTTATTCTTTTTTTGTTTGTTTGTTTTTGTTTTTGTTTTTGTTTTTCGAGACAGGGTTTCTCTGTGTAGCCCTGGCTGTGTTGGAACTCACTCTGTAGACCAGGCTGGCCTCGAACTCAGAAATCCCCCCGTGTCTGCCTCCCAAGTGCTGGGATTAAAGGTGTGCGCCACCATGCCCGGCCCTCTAAGTCTTATTCTTAAAAAGTATAACATTCACTGATAAAAAATAACCTTGAGTCTCAGCCATTAAAAGCTAAGGCTTGCAACCAAAAAGGTGAGAATATACTTTTCCATCACTAGGAATATAAACTTTATGCATATATTGCACTTACGAGTTCACTTGTCAGATTGTAAGTGTTCTACAACTACTTAGGTGGTGGTCAGTATTAATTATGTGAATATAACTCTACACTTTACCTTGCTTGCCTGCATATCTTGAGTAGTTCTGAGCACTTATTGGCAAAGGTGCTTGGGTGGTCTCATGTTAACATATTGTGTTCTTGTGGCTGGCCCTCTATGGTTCCTCTGCTGTTTTCTTTCTCACATTGCCTGAAATTGCTCCAGGTATTACCAATCCACAGTCACTGTTGAGTTGGAGGAGGAGGATTATTTTTAAACCACATGCCCATTGCTTTAGTCAGGTAATATAGCTCTCTGCTATGTATCACTCAGCATAGATAAAGACCAAGGCATCTCTGTGTCTCTTAAGGGCAGAAGGAACCCAGGCTCAGCATTGCTTCCAGGATTGCATTTGGTATGTATTTGTCTTTCTTTGGTGGTTTGTGCCTATCTGATATTTGAGGTGAATCTTGGAAACAGATTATAAACGCATGTAACAGAACTTCTTCCCTTGCGTATCCTGATTAGCAAACTGTAATTGGATTTAATTGGGCTTTTACAGTAAAGTGGGCTCTGAGTTGTGTTTTATGTGAAACCTTTGCTTTGGTTGAATAGGATACCTGGAGTATGATTGGAAAACAAAAACAAATTTGTGTGATGCTTGACTCCCACTATTTATATCTGTTTTGAGATAAGATATCCCAACAGTTTGATAAAATTTCACACGAGACTGTACACTTTACGGCTAGCATTAAAACAGTTCTTGGACTGGTTAGACGGATCATAGAGTAAGGGTGCATGCTTCCATGCCTGCTGACCTGAGTCTGCTCATAAGATCCCATAGTGGATAGAGAGAACTGACTCCTGGCAGTGGTCCTCTGATATCTACTAGCATACAGTGTCATGAATGGGTCATTAAACACACTCAAACAAAGACTGAAATTCCAGCATAAGGAGTGGTAAATTTTAGAAAGATTTATCTTAATACAGGTAACTTAAAAGAAAGGGAGAAGCCTCGGAGCTCTTAAACTACAAGACAGGTCCTGGGGAGTAGAACATCACTCAGCTTTTAGTCTGGAGCCTTTATAAGGGGTTTTTGGCAGAAATTGGTGGTGAGGTATGGGGGTGGGGAGCGCAAGCTGCTTAGTGCAGGTGTCTGAACCAGGTGTGTTGTGTTTTATTTAAAGAAAAATGCTGGCTGATATGGCAGGAGGGAGCACCTCAGGGGGCCCATGCTGAGGTGTCCTCCCACCCCAACCCCAGGAAATCAGCCATAGGACAGACTTCATATAAAATGCAATTTATTTGGGACCTAGAGAAGGGGATAAGGGCAGGGGAAGGAGGGATAGAGAAGGACAGAATGAGAGAAGAGAGTAGGCCTTGGGGGGGGGGACATGTAGTGGGGCAGAGGGAGGGAGAGAGAGAATACATGGCAAGAGTCTGTAGATAGAGGTAAGGAGTGGTCTTAGATCCCTGGCTCCTGGCTTGTTCCTGGCAGGGAGCTGTTACTAGGTAACTGTTGGGCAGTGCCTAGAGAGATTGCTAACATTGTACCCAAGTGCTTCCTCTCAGCCTTAGCGGTACACAGTGTACAGCCTGTGAGTACTCACTCAAGCACAGAGGCCATTGGGTGCTTGTTAGGTTCTAAGACAGAAAACCAGAACCAAAACAATCTTGGAAACCCTGCTTTGGTTTCCTGCCCTCCTTGGCTAGTTTCTATCTCATTATAATATAGAACAGTACCACAAATAAATCATTTCACTCCAAGTAGAAATTTCACTCTCCAGACTCTTCTCTTCCTCGAAGTATCTGTGTATTCTCTTCCTCACCATACTTGATATCTGAAGCCTTAATTCGGGGGGGGTGGGGCATGGAGTTTGGAGAAAGAAGAAAGAAGGGAAACTAATTCCATGGCTAGCTCTTTTTGATAGCATGGTTTTGGTACTCTAAGCCCTGGCACAGGTTGATGCTATGGTGCAGGCTGGTTTTGGTATTCTAAGCCCTGGCCAGGTTGATGCTATGGTGCAGGCTGGTTTTGGTACTCTAAGCCCTGGCACAGGTTGATGCTATGGTGCAGGCTGGTTTTGGTACTCTAAGCCCTGGCACAGGTTGATGCTATGGTGTGGGCTGGTTTTTGTACTCTAAGCCCTGGCCAGGTTGATGCTATGGTGCAGGCTGGTTTTGGTACTCTAAGCCCTGGCCAGGTTGATGCTATGGTGCAGGCTGGTTTTGGTACTCTAAGCCCTGGCCAGGTTGATGCTATGGTGTGGGCTGGTTTTGGTACTCTAAGCCCTGGCACAGGTTGATGCTATGATGCGGGCTGGTTTTGGTACTCTAATCCCTGGCCAGGTTGATGCTATGGTGCAGGCTGGTTTTGGTACTCTAAGCCCTGGCCAGGTTGATGCTATGGTGCAGGCTACTTGAGATTTCTCACCCCTATCAAGTCCTGCAATCACAGAGACATGTCACCATGCCCTGCAGTGTGAACCTATCCTTAGCAACATTTTGAAGTACCTGAGCTTCTTTGCTTCTGCTCGCTTCTCTGGCTACCGATTCTTTTGATGTGGGAAAAATCTATTTCTTCTCAGCTGCATTTCTGTACCTTGTTCTTCAGACTCTGGGTAAATAGCACGACCATTCTAGTTTTCTTTTGCAAGACCCATTCCTCCTTTGAGGTGGGATGCTTTTTCATATGTGGCCCATCTCTCACCCATGGAAGGAGGAGGAGACTGCACATTCCTTTTACCTTGCCCTAGGCAGTGATTCCCCTGCTCTTCTGCCAGGTTTCAGCCTGCTTCTTTCAGCACCTCTCTTTAGCATTCTTTTTTTAGAATTCCCCGGCATGAGTTAGGCAGCACTCTACCATGTTTCCCTAAGCTGTAGGGCACATTTAGCATGCTGTTTGAGTGTTCTTGTCGAAGCTGGAGGTGGAGGAGTTCTATCCCTTTTTCACCCCCTGAGGAGTTTAGGGAGTGGGTGGGAAGGCTCTGTACTGTCAGCTTCCACTCAAATCTAACTCCAAGTCTTAAAGACGTTTTATGCTTTGATGTGGGTGAGAGGTTAAGAATTTCTCTAAGTGTATTTTGGATGCTTGCTTGGTAAGTATGATGTAGTGGTCACAGACTTCTGTGGTTGTATGATTCAGCTGATACCAGAGCTGAAATAGCTACATTTAAGGCATCCTATTCAATGCCTGTCTTTACCCTGAAAGGTGCAGGGAATCAAGACTAGGGGAGTTAATTAACACAGTCAAGGTTCAGTTTTGTAGGTCTGCATGTCAGTGAGACAATTTGGCTGACGACCTAAGTTTGGAAGTAAAAGGCTTGATGAAACCACCAGAATAGTTCATGTGGAGCCAGCAGGGGCTGAGTACAGCCTACATTTGTAATTATTAATCCAGATCATCAGGGAATTATGAAGCAGCAGTCAGGACCTTCCTTTTTGCCTTCTGGCCCAGAATGTGAATACTGGACAAGGAATTTATGTGCAGACTCTAGAGCATGAACTCGGTAGTGGCTGCTGGGGCATGTTGTTATATATTTCTGTATGTGGCTTTGATGTAAATAATTTGGGATGGAAGAATCAGAAAGCAGGATGTGTAGGTGCTAAACTTGATTCATTTCATGATACTGCCCAATTCAACCACTGGAACCAAATCATCTTTATGCTTCAGCCAGTGTCAACTCTCCGGATCAACTAGTTTATCCCACAGCAGTGGGCGCCTGTGACTCCTGGAAGGTCATGAGGATCAATGACAGTACTTGGCCTACAACTAGTCCAGAATTGTTAGGCTGTAAACCCCAGTGCTAGAAATTCCTTTTGTAAATGTTATAGATGATCAACTCTTCTCAAATTCATTGTGGAAGATGCTGAGGGCTGACTCAAAGGTCCTTGGCTCAGCAGCCATGGTCCTGGAACACAAGGCTTTCTACTTGTAGAGTATCTGTTGTGTGTTGATTTTAAGAGAAGGATGCTGGTGGAGAGTGGTGTGAGTCTCCTATGGGGTAGAGTGAAGGAATCTCCTCATTATACATGGAAATGTAGAGATGGGATGTGCCTCCTTCTGATGCAAGGACACAGAGCACAAGGGGTCATTGTCATCCCACACTGTGCAAGCAAGACAGGGTGGAGGCCTCATGTATAATTTTAAAGTTCCTAGGGGACATAAAGATAAGTTAGTACAAAGAAATTAGTGGAATTCATTCTCATACTATCCCTTGAATCTACTACCTGCAACATAATATTTTGGCTTGTTACCACTATCATTCTCTGGAGAGGCATAATATTTTACAGCACCTCCTTCTTACATGTCTTTAAACTTCTGTACATGTCTATCTCATATATGCAGCACATCTTCAGTGAGACTAGTATATGTAATGCTGGATAGCCACATGTGACCTGCTCTAGAATCAGAATGCTCTGCCCTTCCTTCTAGTGGGGATATTTGCCAGTTTTGCAGATCAGTTCAATTACATAAACACTCATATCCTCAGTTTCCCCTCTGTTCCATAAATAATAATAATAATAATAATAATAATAATTGTGTGTCCCTAATCCCTCTCTCCTCACACTAGTGACAAAAGATCTAGCACTAAGTACTAAAGTTTGAGTCATATAGTTAGTACTCACTTAATGCATACTGCTGTTCTCAAAATGACTTATGCAGCAAATAAACCACACTAAGATGCAAGCTGGCCCTTGTCAGACCAAACCAGAAATTACATTTTTTTCCTCTTTCTTCCACTGGCCTTTTCTCCACAACTCCTTTATCAGAGATTCTTTTCCTGGGGATCCTGTGTAAGCAACATCTTCCTTTGGGATCCTTTCTAACTTACTTTGATGATTTCTATATTTCATTGTTTTAGGGTAGTACTAAATATTGAGCCTACAGCTGGCTCCACACTAAGCAAGAACTCTGCTATTGAGCTGTATCTACAACCCCGTCTTTACTTCAAATGTGAAGACAGGTATTAGTAAGCTGCAGTCATTCTCTTGAGTGACTCTCTACCACCCTAGGTAGCCTTCAAATTGCCACAGGCCCTTTCAGAGCTGGGAGTATAGGCCTATGCCGTCACTCTTGGTTTTGTTTTCCTTTGCTTTCCGCACTACAACCACCCATTTATGGCTCAGTTATTTATTTCCCTCGTCAGCTTATTAGAATATCATATCTTCTAGAATCCTTTGTTACAAACACTTTCTCTGGCCTCAATTCCTTCACTAAACTTCATCCACTTGTGGTAGTATTTGTGAGTATATGTTATATTAGAAACACCTGTGTATGAATGTGCTCCATTGGAGTTTGAATCTACCAAAGGCACAACTTGATTTCACTGGGAGTTTGAGGTAATGAGTACAGTAGAAATTGTACAGGTTTTATATTGAAAGATACAAAGGATAGAATCTTAAGCCAAACACTTAGAACTTGTGAGCTTGTGGAAGTTATTGTTTGTCAGCTAAGTGATGTAATAGGCCTACCTCCTGGAATTTACTTGTATTAATATCTAACCTAGGCAGGATTCTAACAGGGAAAGCCAAGTATGTAACATGGATAATAACTCTCAGTCATGTAACCTTATGTTATCTGGAACTTTCCATAAGAGTTAGTGCTATTAGAGTCAGAGTGACAGTGGACATATTTCATATAATAACCTATAAGAAATTTATGTGCTAATCTTTGTTATATTGTATCCATCTCTCTTAGGCTTTACTTCTTTGAAATTTTCATTTTTATTTTTAGCAGATTGTAGATAATTATGATGCATGCACATATGTGTATATTTATATATGTATATATGTATATATATGTATGTATGTATATATATATATATATATATATGCATGTATTTTTCTCTGTGTATAACATATAAATATGTGTGAAAAAATTATGAGTGGACATATCTTCTAGTGCATGTGGAGCTGGTTGTCTTTATCTCCACATTGGTATTTCTGATAGGCCCTCTCAATGAATCTGGAAGTATACTGGCTTTATAGGCTAGGTAACCATCAGGCTCTCAATATTTTCCTGTTTTTGCCTCTCAAAGCTGAATTGAGCATATAGGCACATAGGGCCACACAAGTTCTTGCTTGTTTGATTTGTTTTTTTTTATTATGAAGCTGCTGGAAAACCTGAACTCAGTTCTGATACTTGCATATGGGCAGTAACATGGCTCATTGGTAGATGCTTGTGCAGCCCCTCTCTCTTTTTTCAGTACAGGGGATCAAACCCAAGGTTTTCTGCATACTGGTTAAGTCCTTAGCCACTGATCTGTCTTCCCAGCCCTATCACCATTGTCTGAGTCAACAGTGATACATTCTGACCTCACAACTTCCTGTAATGTAGATTATCATAAGTATTCAAAACTAACAAGTTCAAATAGAGGCATGTAGATGCACTACCCCACCAAGAAAATGGCAGAAGGTAGAGCAACTTATAACAATCCAAAAGACTAGAATCACAGAATATTGCTGGGATCATGATGAAAGAAATCGAATGAGAGCCTCATTTTGGAACCATTGATATCTCTCACATCCCTGTCATTGTAAGGGGCTATCCAGAACATGCTGAGTTGTTTAGTAGCAACTCTGGCCTCTATCCATCAGATATCAAGAGCATGTCTTTAGTTGTGACAATCAAAGATGTTCCTAGGGGGATAATGACAGCCACTTGTGAAGCAATTGGTTATAACTATCAAATTTTAGCTACTCCTAGGATTACAGGCAGAACCCTTACCACCACCATCCTCCCACCACATACACACACAGAGGCATACCCAGCATGCCAGTGTTAGATAGATAACCTTTTGCAAGCTGCAAGGCGCTACATCCTGTCTCCTCACTGGAACAGCTAAGCATTTTCTCACAGGCTCCCATTGGCACCCACTCACAACAGAAGCTCTGTGGAAGTGGGCATGGGTAGCACAGTGTGATCCCAGCAGGCTGCGGTTCACTCCACAGGTCTCGGAACAACTTCTTCCACCCCCTGCTTGCCACTCTGGGGGGCTCTGGCAGACAGTCCTGGCAGCTGTAGCTGATACAGTTCTGTACTCAACATGTAGAGCTTTGTTTTAGGCTCTGAACAAAACTTGAGGCTGTTGCTTTTTCCAGCTCCCACTCGGTGCATATGCCTCCCTCCCTTGTCCTGACAGCTGGGGCTTGCAGTGACAGGCAGATTTTTGTGGCACCTCGTGATAAAATGGCGCAATTGAGCAATCGAGGGAAATACTCAATTGTGCTGAAACCACATCCCTCACTCTTTGATTTCTTTTGTCTTAGTGTTACCGACCTCACATATTCACCTGGGAGAATAGCCAAATAAGGTATAGTTAATTATTTTTACACTTCAGAAAGTGTTTGTGACCTCATAATATTTTTAAATGGTATCCATAAAATCTGAGATCTAGAGAAGGGCTGGGACTCTTCAAAATCACATGCTTAGCACAGATAAGAAACTGCTTTCTAAAGCTTCTTGCCAGCTAAAGGCTCACAGCCCAGTGAACAAGGCACGCATAAAACAAAGAAGTATAATGCAAGACAATTGGATCCGACATCGAGCTTTAGAAAGTGAGCAAATAGAGTTGGGCAGACAGAACAGAGCAACAGCTTTTTAGAGGAATAGCGAAAGATAATAAAGATAAATGACGTGACCTCAGGTGACTTCCAAGGTTAACTGGGGTTTCTTTCAGGAATAGGAAAATATTTTAAAAAAATATTTCTTGGAAGAGTCTTAAGTTGACAACATCAAGTATTTGGTTTTGTTAAGTGCTTTACCACTAAGCTGCATCCGAAGATCTGACAATATTAATATAATCATGACCATGATAATTGTCCTTATCATTTATGCCATGAATTGAGCATTTTTTTGTCTGCTGGGAGTTGGAGGTAACATTGTATCCTTGTGTGATTCAGTTGTCACGTTAATGGTGGTGCATAGATCCTCATTGATTGTATTTTATAGATGAGGAAAAACAGTCAGACAAAGTAACTTGCCGGAAACAATCATAGATGATGCAACTTGCATATGTATCACATTTACAATGTAGATGATAGCAAGCTTATTAAGGAAAAAAAAAGGTGGGGCAAGCTGCAATTTGTTAGGCTAGATTCTTATTGACTATCCGTGAGATGACAGAGTTAAACTTTTAACTTAAACTTTGAAATCTGGGTGGTTCGTATGATTTCCTTCTATTTCTTTCAGGAAAATTCTGCCCACTTAACTTGAACTCAAAATGTTGTCTAACATAGTGCTACTGTGCTATGATAATGTCCATCTAAAGGGCTGGTAAGACCCACCCACCTCCCACGCCTTCAGGGTTAGGATTCTCTGAATCTTAGAAGTACTAAGCAATGAATATTCTGTCTAAAAGCTTCCTCTAGGGTCCAGAAACATTTCTCTAAGCTTTATAGAATCTTGACTCTATGCTGTTTTAAGAGTTACTAATCCTTTAGGAATCCAGCATGAATGGGCAATAGCTAGAATTTCCCAAGACTTTGTGTACCCAACGAATCCGATAAAAACAAAACAAGTATTCAGTGTGTTTCTGCCTATGGCATAAAAGAAGAGAAAGACACTCTTGTTCAACAAATATCAGTAATGAGAGGGAGGTTTCTGTTTAAGTCAGAACATGGGACAAACACTGAGTTCTGTCCCACAACCCTACCTAGATGTATTAGACTGTTTCTGCATAGATTTGTTTCATTCACTTCTAAAACACATATATCTGGACATCTGTAATGTGTCAATGATTGAAATATAGTTCCTTAGACATGTCCTTAGTATATATGTGAGGATCCTATACTCTATAGTCATTTGTATACCATCACATTGCATGATGACCATGAGCCCCAATCAACACAGTCCTTTACTTTTAACAAAGCAGTAAGGCTTTTACAAAAAATTAAAGCACTCTTATGATGAAGATTATATTAATATTGTTTTTTCTTTTTCCTGCCTTTCTCCCCTCCCCCCACTCTTCCTCTTTCTCTTCTCCTTGATTCTGTTTTCTACAGGACTCCACAGAATGGAGCAAGAATGAGAGGAAAAAGGCCGGCAGAAAAGCATGAACTGGAGGTTTGTTGAGCTCCTCTACTTCCTGTTTGTATGGGGCCGTATCTCAGTGCAGCCCTCCAGCCAGGAGCCAGCTGGGACAGACCAACATGTCTCCAAGGAATTTGATTGGCTTATTTCAGACAGGGGGCCTTTCCACCACTCCAGGAGCTACCTATCCTTTGTGGAAAGACACCGGCAAGGATTTACAACCAGATATAAAATATACAGGTATGATTTAGGCTAAGAGAGCCCTTGCCTTTTACTCCTGTTGTGCTTTGGGGGGACTGAAAGTTGTCTGACACCTGACTGTGTTGTGAAGCTTCTGGGTCAAGGGACTGTGACCTTGTTATCATAGGCTGTCAATCTAATTTATTCAAGATTTCATAAAATATTAATATGACAAGTTCAGATAATCAGTGAGTATTGAGTATGTAGTGTACTAGACAAAGAATATGTGTTTTAGTGTTTCATTTGAACTTTCTGTTCCTCTGGTGGAGATTTTCGTTGTGTTTCCTGCTTTACTCAGGTAACTGAGTCTAAACTCTGCTAAAAGTGGTTTCAAAAGAAAGAATTTCAAAAGTTTTAAAACTTATATTTCAGCCTTAGTTTACCTGTATTCATGGTCATGGTAACCTTCACTTTTGCAAGTACTGTTAATGAATCTAGTTTTCTACCCAAATGTATTTATGAATTTGGAGGTAAGTAGAGAAGAACTTTCTCTTTAGCAAGTCTTATCTGGTTACTTACTTATTGTAATTAGCCAACCAAAAGAGACCAATTTCTGTAAAAGAGCGACCTTCTGTGGTTTCAGTAAATGAGTCCACATTATAGGTGCATAGCAAACAGGTTAACAGGAGAAAATCACATGGATATGTGCATGCACATGACAGTCAAGATTTCATAAAATATTAATATGACAAGTTCATATTAATATTTCAGTAGTTCTCAGAGTGCCTAATCTGAAAAATAGACAATAAGTTGTGATAAGATCTATCTGGGCTAGTGTGCCTTGTCCTGTGAGCTACTCTTACATGGTAATGAGATTTCTTAGGAAGAAGATTCATAACAATTGGTCTACCATGGTAATGAGATTTCTTAGGAAGAAGATTCATAACAATTGGTCTACATTGGGGAGAATTATCTGTAGACGTGTAAGTTAACTTCAGGGACAATTCCACTTGGTGATCTTGGGGAGGAAGAGGGACAGAGATAGGAAGGTAGGAGATGAGGACATAGATTTTAATTCACTTTAATTCAAAACACTCAGGGTAATAAGGGCCAGACTTTGAACTATTGTTTTCTGTCCTCAACCACCAGAAGTATTGTTTCTAAATTTCTATGTTCTATTTAACTATTATATCCTTGGCATATTTCCAAAATGCTAGATTTATGCCTCATTAATCATAAGTTTCTATTTTTATTAATTAGAATATATAACTAACTGGAACTATATGACTAACTGTAGTATCTTTTATTGTTATAGAGTCATGTGTGTATGACACAACATGCACACACATATAGCATCCATTTATGTCATTGTTGTTCATGATTGTTATCAGAAACATACAATTGCATATGGGTTGAAGACATGGAGGAAACCACTATGCAACTTTTGCCTTAATGTTCAGAAAGAAAAGGCAAATTCTAACATTTCTGAGACGATTGGATTCAGAAAGCAAGACATAAAGATAGAAGGAGAACATTTGTCTGAATTTAGACCTTAGGCCTTGCAAGTAGTAGATATGGAAAGTAGCCAAACCATTGTTTGGTCTTGTGTACTAGACATGAGTGATTTGTGAATTTTCAACCAGCAGAATATGTTTATTATGTGAAAGTTGTCCTACTACTGTCTTGAGGTCTTATAACAATTTTGTCTATTCAAGAGTTCAAGAGTGAACTTTCTATGGTTACTGAAGAATAGAGAACAGTCATTGAACTGCTGAGAAAAGGTGCCTCAGAGCATTACTAAAATGTAACAAAGAAAAATGAAAATCAAGTGGATAAAATAAGGAACCAGAGTACAAATATGAAAAACATGTTGACATTTCCACTCTTAAAAAAATGTACCAGAATTCTAACATAATGATTGATTCAAAATGCTTCCTCTTGGGAGAACTGTTCTTAAGTCACCTGAGAACAGTAGTTACCTGCTTCATTTCAAAATTGGATCCTTAAAACGATTTCTAGCAAAATACAGCTATTGCTGTTTGTTATTGTGCCTAAGCCAAGGATTATGGGGATGTGTTGGCTGCTGGAGAGGATGTGCCAATCTTTGAAATGCTTGATTGATTCAGGATAATTTGGAGCTTTGAGTGTTGAAGATGGGGCATGGCATAAGTCTTTAGATTCAGCTATCTTATTCTATCTGTGTTATATCAAATAAAAACATCTTTGTTTTGTGAATAATTTTGTCTTTCATTTGAGCCACTCAAGTAAACATTTAAAGTTGGGATTGTTTTGTGATTTTGTTTTTTTGCTATTTAAATGATCATTTTATAAGTCAGTTGCACTAAGTTTTATAGCCAAGAAAAGTTGGAAAATGGGCTTGAAACTAACCATGATTATTAGTCCATAGCCACACTAATACGTGTAGTAGACTTAAGGGCAGCTGGGTCCCATTTTCAATTATTTCTGTACTATACAAAGCTAGGCGATCCTGTCTTTAGCTCTCCATTCCACTTTCCTCATTTATCAAATGTTAAGGTTGATTTAGATTAGTGATCTTCAACCTGTGCTTGTAGGAATTGCTGATGACTGATTTAAGTAGCCATGGAAACGATTGTAGTATGAGGAGAAGGCCAAAAAGTCTGACCAGGCAGGATTTTCTGCCCTCTCCTTCCATAAAGAGAAGGCTTTCATTTGTTTTAATATTTGGTTTTCACATGGGATCTATGTTGGAATAGGTATCCAATTTTAAAACAAATATTTAAGTAATTCTAGGAGCTGATTTCTAACTACTGTTTAAAATTTGTTTTCAATCTACTCTTCTCTTCCATATTATATCCTACATGGCAATTTCTATTCCCTTTACTCCTCCCAATATTCTCTTTTGAGATGCATTCCAACTTCATTTCTCTTCAGAAAAAAGTAGGTCTCCCAGGGATATCAACTGAACACAACATAAGAAATTACAATAATACTAGGCACAAACCCTCATATCAAGGCTGGACAAAGCAAACCAGTAGGAGGAAAAGGATTCCTAAGAGGTTGGGGTGGGAGTGGGGGTGGGGTACAGGTTGTGCCTCTAAGATTGTTTTAGCTCTAAAATTAAATGTGAAATTTAACTAAGGTTACATGGTTGATTAAATGATGGTGTTCCACCCAGAAGCCAAGCAAGCCCTTGCTCATCCAGTTATTCTGTCTTTCTATTACTTAGTCCTAAAATAATTATTAAGCAACTTTTATGGACCCACCAGTGTCTAGAGAAGATGATACAATAATGAGAAAATTAAGCGCTGTCCCTCCTCTCAGAAGAGAGAGTGGCATTATTTAATGACGTGTTTCCAGACACTTTCATTAAATGCAAAAAGGGAAATAAACATCTGGTATCATTGTTCCTTGAAAGTCATAAATTCTGTGTTTATTGATTTTGCTCTTGGGGCCATCTATGCAGGAAAACATATGCAAATGGATGCACAGAAAAATCTGCCCATCCGGTTGTAGGCTGGAGCAAGGACCAGCTAGCTCATGCTACTGGACCAAATTGATCCTTATCCTTTCTACATGCCATTTTGCTTAAACACAAAAAACATTTTTCCAATGTGGCTGTTTTGACTGCTGTATGTTAACATGGATGGTGAAAATTGATACTGCTTCCTAAAACAGGAGTCATTCTAAAAGATTTCAACATTATGTAATGTTAGAAAACTTTTCTGAAATAAGACTTTAAGTCTCAGCCACTTTCCCCTTCTCCAGAGTCTGGGCCACTACCAAGGAAGAAAGGAAAAAAGCTCACGTATTTAGGTTAAAGCTATCTTCCCCCAACCCCCACTGTTGCCCACATCCTGTCCACAAATCATAACATCATTGTGAGACATCACTCCCAGTGGTAGTGTGAACAAATTCCTGAAGATACTCCCTCCTGTGTGGAGGCACAAGCAGGGACATCACATACGTGCATGCAGTGGTTTGAAATGTGTCATACATACTCTGTCACTGCAGACAGCATGAATGATGGCATTGGGGATTTGAGCTAACAGAAGTTAAGGAAGCTGAGAGGTTCTTGTCTCTCAAATGAGCTAAAGTGCAGTTATAGAAACTTCATGGAACTAAGAGAACCTGGATATTTTTCAGCTCCCTTACTTTATTTTTGCATTTTTTGAGGAAGTAGTAGAATGTTAAGGCACTTTCACCATATGACAAATGAGTAAGTTAGTTGACATAGTCTCCAAGGCCTTTCTATCCCTGAAATTCCATATCTTATGAAGTTTTGTCATTTTGGCTATAGCAAGGTCCCGTGCAGGAGGAAATGGGATTGGGGACTCAAGATATAGAGTATTTGAAGACTCTGTCAAGTATTTTGTCATTAGTGGCTCCAAACTTGGAGATGACCAGGAGCAAGTGGTAAAGAGAAACATCTATATATTACACCTATGTTTTCACTGAGGCTGAGAATAAGGATAAAATTTAAAGGAGAAAGGGAGTTACCAAGAACTCATTACAAGGTTAGGATTCCTCTCCACAACCTTGTTTGTACTTTAATTTCTTCTTTGAATAAACAGTGAATTGTCTCTGTTCTATCAACTTATTCACATTCAGAATAATTGAAAATACTGGGTGAAATTTAAATTGTAGTTACATATTATGATAAAGTAATTCAAATAACTTCCTGTTAAGTACCTAAACATGGTAGTTTTGAACTACGCACTGCTATCCTGCGAGAGAAATCCTGTGAATATGCCATATTTTGATTGAGAGAACTGATCCTATCACAGAGCTTGGGAGCCTTTAAGCCAGGATCCAAAAACAAGTTTCTGACACCCTACAACATGAGCCCTAAATATAGTCTGCTGTCTGTCCCTTCTCAGTTGTTGGCTTCTTGCTTAACATTGAGGAATCTCCTTTGACTATGGGAAATCTATAGTTTCTGAGGTTCACTTTTCTCATAGATAAAAAACCATGATGGTATTAAATGTCTGATATTTAATAGTTGTAGTGGAAAACAAACAAACAAACAAAAACAAACAAACAAACAAACAAACTGGATTGAGTATAAGGTGCTAGGAATTTTATGGAAGAAAGATAAAGAAAACTGGAGACTTTCCCTCTGTTGCAGAACTGCTAGCAGAGTGTAGTATTTTTTTAGTGGTTTTTGTTGTTGATTTGTTTTTTGTTTTTGTTTGTTTGTTTGTTTTTAGATAGTTTTTTATTGTAATTTCTGTTACGTCTTTGTAGATTTGGAGATTATTGATAATTACTGTAAATTCAACCAAGTAAATTTCTGTTGCTCTTTTTAGTCTTATTTGTTTTTAAGACATGGAATCTTGTAGCCAAGCCTGGCCTCAAATTAACTGTGTGGTGGAGGCTGTCTTTGAACTTCTGCTTCTGCCTTCTACATTAATTTCAAATGTGGCTTTGGTAGTAGAGTTATGATACCATTATGCATTTTGATTCTGGAGAGGTAGGTTACATGGAGACTGTGGTAAATAGGTCCACTATGCTGCAGAGGTGGTTTTTGTATTGAGGGGCTTTCCATGAGGAGTTCAATGGAAGTGGTTTGTGGCTTACGTTGTTCCTGTCTTCGAGCTCAGTATATACACCTCGATGTTGAATATAAATCAAATATTGGTAGACCAAACTTAATTGTCTTGCTATCTTCCATATCTCTTTCAGAACTGTGTGGATATATGCTTTAATGTGCGGTCCTAAAATTCCTCGTGTCTTTCTCTCAAAATATTTGTAATAGGTTTTGTGGTACAAAGCTTGTTGAATGAGTACATGGACGGATCTGGTGTTGGTTCGTTCATTCTAATATGAAGGAGAAATGGTACTAATCTAGCTCTCACTCACTTATATACAATGGCAATCCACATATGGCAGAATCTAGAAATGAGGGCGTCAGAAATATACAAGGTTTCAGACATCCCTGCTCTCAGGAAACTTACAGAAATATAAGTGCAAGGGAGAAGTCAAACCACTATTCTGTTAAGGAGACTGTGGCTGAACTAGAAAAAATTTGCTAGCCTCTGATTGTGCCTACCATCTTGACATATGTTACTAGGACAATATTTCTATCAATTTGATGATTATTAGTCCATGTGATATTAAGAGGTGTTATCCAAAAAATAAAACTTCATAATGTTTTTAATAACAATAGTAAATATCATATCTAATAATGATAAAATAAGTGAAAATGTTAACATTGCTATTTTCCGTGTCTAACATTGTAAATATGCACCCCATGTGCAAATAGTTGCCACTGGTCTTTACTATAATCTATTGCAATTTCTTTTGCTATTATTTGCATTTGCATCATTTATGTAAGGTATAGGGTTAATTTTTGTCAGAATAGGTGCTATTATAGGCAAATCTGATATAATCAATTGCTGACTCCCAGGTGATATCAATATATATATATATATATATATATATATATATATATATATATATATGTGAGGAAACCTAGACATAAAATTCTTATTGGGGGACTTTTATTACTGCTACATTATTTCCTGATAGTGTCAAATCCCTTTCACCATATTGTCTTCTGATGAAGAGGATGGCTTCCATGCTGTCTCACTCTCAGTTTATTTAGACTCCAAGTGACTGTTGATGTTCTGGATTATATGTGTATACCTGGCACCTGACTCAGAAAGTCCCACTCTCATGTGTGATTTTTGATTTGCATATTTTGGTCTGAATATGGTCTTTGATAGGAATGCAATTAACAGTATTATTTTTATGCTGTTATAAGGCTGTTTTTGTTTTCCATGTTAGTTTTAAAATCAGGATATAGAGGTTGAGAAACAAACTTGTATTTTTGGAAAAATCAAAATAAAGGAGGTGCTAAAAAGAATATTAAGATAAATATTTTTAGATTTGGTTCTTCATAAGTTTGAGTTGAGTGATTTAAATGTAGGCCACAATGCAGAGATTAGATTCCAAATTGTTTTACTGTAGAGGTAAATAGAAAAGGAATTTTCCATGTAATATTCAAGCATTGGTGTATACTTAGTTAAAGGTAATCAGAAATGCAGGGAGATGATTTTGCTTTTTGACATACAGAAGTGTTTAAGAAAATCTTCTAATCCATTCCAGGTATTCTTTATATTTATATTTGGAGGAGCTGCTCTGACCAAAGTATTCCATGAGAAACAGGATGTTTAGCCTCTGTGTGTGTGTGTGTGTGTGTGTGTGTGTGTGTGTGTGTACTGTTTCAGAAAAGCAAAAACAAGCAACAACACATCAAACATAATTCAGACCAAGGGTCTCTGTCAGAGAATGAAAATGTTCAGTTGGATAAAAAGAACGTATATGGGACAATGTTTTTTCTTCATATGGTCAATTTCAGGTTAACTGTAGGGGGCAGTGATCTCCATCTTGTCCGCATCCCTCACTTGATCCAAATTCCCCATAAGTTTCCCTAAATTGAGGGGAGTAGTGAGAGATAGCCAGCAACTTTCTCTTGGGCCATGCCAATTTCAAGGTGTATTGCAGTGTTGATTATTTAAAATTGGTCTTCCAATTCCAAAAACGATGGTTTTATTGCTGCCAAATTGGTACATGTGTGGTATTTTCCTCTTTGCTCTTGTGTCATTACTGGAATATCTTCTATTAGTTGCAAACCAATGAAATCTCTGTAGAAAAATTGTTCAGCTTCAATCAAGAGCAGTGTTTAAAAATTGATTGCATGCCCATTCTCTTGAAGGGGCAGCCTGTTACAGGGTCTGTAAGCTGACCCCAAAATGGTTACTGCTTTGGCAGGAGAAATTAGGAGAAAACATGGAGTTATATGTTAGTACTTTAGACTCCACCCTAAATCCTGGGACAAACATGATGGGGGAATCTGTCCTCGAGGCCACCTGCTGATTATTGATTCACTTTAAAGTTGTTATAGTCCTACTGACCTAGCCCATCATGGAGATGGGAGCAGTAATTGTTCATCCATGACTGCAGAGAGTCCATGGTGTCTTTCATGAAGATTGGCCAAAAGACATTACCAGTGCCTGTGGGAAGCTTGTTTACTGAGGATAAGGCTATTCGAGAAAGAACATCTTATATAGCACTGGTTTGTCAAAGATGGGGAAGGATAGAAGGAAAAGAAAGTTTCAGATTGCCTTTTACAGAAAAGATAATGTGCCCAGTCTTCAAGGATGCTTTGACTATCTTGGGAAGCCAGTAAGAAAAACATCTGAAACCAATGAAACATTACCTAGGAGCAAACCAAGAAAACCCTGGGACTTAGTTATAGACTCTGTTCACATGTTTTTGAGTGGTTATGATTTTAAGATACAGGCTTTAGAGCCAACAATGGTCTAAAATTGAGATTACTAGTTGATTTCACCAATCATCCTTCGATTTCTAGTTAACTAGAGTCATATTAGATGGCAACTTACAGTACTGTCTTATTATTTTTATGTTTTGACCTTGATCCATGCAGTGAAAGATATTCTACATTGACCTTCAATAATCCTAGTCAGTACATAGATTTTATATATATATATATATATATATATATATATATATATATATATATATATATGTGTGTGTGTGTGTGTGTGTGTGTGTGTGTGTGTGTGTGTATGTGTGTGTGTGTGTGTGTGTGTGTGTGAGTATTTTAAGTGTGCGATCACAGAAGTCTTCACCTATTTATTTCACATGACACATTTTGTTGTGTTTTATCCACTATAATATAATTTACTCCTTTCTGTATCTTTTTAAAAATACTTGTGCCTATCTCATTTATGCTAATGGAAGAAAAACTTTGCAGTTTGAAAGACATTGGCTTTGAGTTTATTGTGTAATGTATGTTAGTAGGAAAATTGAGCCATGAATTTGCAATGGATTCAAGGTTGGAGAGATAGAACCCATGCCTTAATTACCAGAAGAACTAGGAAAGAACAATTTCTCATTAAATGTGTAGCATATATACTTTGTGGGTATTTATGAATAGATTTAACCACCATATGTTTGAAAATAGCTGAGTACAGTTCTCTAGTAAGAAAGTAAGCTCATCTTTCCAGCCCCCAATTTTATGATTCCTATTGTACCGGGTATTGGATAATGCAGATAAACATTACTGTTCAATGTCCTGAGTATAATCTATCATTAGTCATTCACGATAATGGGGTATCTACATTGAGTCCTACCCAACCTCATTGCCAAAGTTTAGCAAACAGTGTGGGATATGAGGGAGAAAGATTGTAAGTACTGGAGGAGAGGGAGTGCTGTAATATATTGTTCTCTTGTCATGGTAGAGGTGTTACCCACAGAAACTCATAGTAATGGTGATGATATTTGCAAAAATTGCCTAAGTCAAGCCAATTAAAGATCCTGGATGGAGATGAGAGAGTGGAGTGACAATTTTAGCCTTTTTATTTCTTTGAAAAACACAGAAATATTATATGTTTATGGTTTTGTTTTAGTCCCAGATGTGCAAAATGGAGCTGTTTCAGATTGTCCAGAGTAGGTGACTATGATTTACCTCATGCCCTAACAGTGGAGTGATTTTGCCAGCAGCAGATAGTTTCAGTTATTGTGTGACATTTGGAAATCTGGGGATTATTCAAAGGATATATAAATAATAGGGAAAGAAGGAGGAAGGGTTTGTTGGTTGTTGGTTGGTTGCTGTTGGTCACTGTTTGTTAAGTAATCATGTGCAAAGAAGAAACAAGAAAAAAATACTATATATCTTGATGATAAAGATCAAACTTTCTCCAATCAACTCATCTTCAATCAACAGGAAGTAGTTTAAAGATAACATCATCCCTAATCCTCTTTTATTTATTTATTTTTTTCATATCTACTCTTTGGGGTTTGAAAGGGTGGGAAAAGGGTAGGGAAAGGTTGAAGAAAAAAAAAGGAAGTAGCTAAATTCTGGCTATAGGAGTGGGTCATGTGGCCTCATACTTATCTATTTAAGGAGGTACTGACAGATTAAGGCTTCTTGGAGAGAATGAGTCACCTTTTGGGGAGGGATGGACACTGATAATTTCCTCAGACCCTAGCAGATGACACAAAAAGCATACAAATATGGTTAGCAACTAGTTGGACTCAGTAAATTAGAGAAATTAATTTTTTTAAAAAAGTAGGAAAGATAAAAGTCTGACACATAAAATTGATGTACATTGTTACACACTTGACACATTACTCTGGGTAGTGCATGAACGATAGAGAGAAGGTAGAAAGAGGAAAGCTATAGCAGTAATTGAAGGGAAAAAAGGGAACACTTTTATCAATGAATATCTATTCCATGGCCTACAGATTCCATTTACAACCTCTGCTTCAGCCTTCCCTCTCAAAAGGCTCCTTCCTCTGCTATATCTGAATGCACTATTCCCAGTTGTCAGCTATGTGTTTGGTATGATACATTCTTCCTGGAGAGTTCTGTATTTGTTGTATACTTTTATGTCTAATGAAAAGAACATGGATGCTTAGGCTTCCTGGAGGTTTTCTAGCTTGAGGACTTCCCTTTGGGCATAAGAATTAGTGGGTGTCATTAACACTAGATTCTCAGATTTTCTAGAGAATCATTTTGAATTCTATTTTTATATGTACTTGACCCTTCTCATATGGATGAAAACTTCTAGACTGAAGTCAATATCTAAACCCTAAAATGGTCAATGGAGTTTAGCAAGTACTTATAATGAGGGTAGTCTTAATATGAACTGTAATTCTGCACTGAGCACTTTTGAAATCTTTTTTCTGTTGTTGTTTTTGTTGGTGTTTGTTTGTTTGTTTGTTTTTTCGAGACAGGGTTTCTCGGTATAGCCCTGGCTGTCCTGGAACTCACTTTGTAGATCAGGCTGGCCTCAAACTCAGAAATCCACCTGCCTCTCCCTCCTAAGTGCTGGGATTAATGTCATGCGCTACCATGCCCGGCTACTTTTGAAATCTTAAATATATGGTGTAAATTGTTTGAGCCTCAACTTCTTCAATAATAAGAAATAATCTCAAAGGTATTAGAGATTGTTACAAAGAGAATATGTGGTGACATAGTGTAAGTACTTGAAAGATGGTTGCAAAAACAAATAGCCAATGCAGAAAAATCTGGAGCTTCTGTAACAGGAAATTTTAGAGGAATAGGACTTGCTCACATATTCTGTAGTGTAGATAACTTCTTAAGGTAAACTGTGTACCGTTATTAGACCCAGAGGACACTTCTACCAAAAAGAAATAGAAAGAAATAACTAAATAGATATGGAAGCCCAAAGAAACATGCATATACACTGAGGCTCCATGTGATAAGAATTCAGAGGCATCCAGAGACTACCCCACCCGGGGATCCATCCCATAATCAGCCACCAAACCCAGACACTATTGCATATGCCAGCAAGATTTTGCTGAAGGGACCCTGATACAGCTGTCTCATATGAGACTATGCCAGTGCCTGACAAATACAGAAGTGGATGCTCACAGTCATCTATTGGATGGAACACAGGGCCTCCAATGGAGGAGCTAGAGAAAGTACCCAAGGAGCTGAAGGGTTCTGCAACCCTATAGGTAGAACAACAATATGAACTAACCAGTACCCCCAGAGCTCGTGTCTCTAGCTGCCTATGTAGCAGAAGATGGCCTAGTTGGCCATCATTGGGGAAAAGAAGCACCTTGGTCTTGCAAACTTTATATGCCCCAGTACAGGAGAATGCCAGGGCCAAGAAGTGGGAGTGGGTGGGTAAGGTTGCAGGGCGAGGGGAGGATATAGGGAACTTTCGGGTAGCATTTGAAATGTAAATAAAGAAAATATCTAGTAAAAAAAAAAAAGAATTAAAAAAAAGAATTCAGAGGCCAACACAATGGCAAGATATCTGTAAGCTATTTGCATATACATATATACAAATATATGTATATATATTATTGCATATATATCTCTGTGTGTATGTGTGTGTGTATATGTATATATATATATATATATATATATATATATATATATATATCAGTATATATTATGCATACAATGATTTGCAAACTTCTAATTAATTAGTTAGTGCAGGTGACTTGGGGCAATCTGTGATATCACATTTTATAATTCTTGCTTAAGGGTGCTTGCTAGGTTATCTTTGATATGTAGTACCCTGGAGACATTAGTCCTCTTGAGATAGTTTCTAACCTATGAACTTTCATAACAATCAGCAGCATCTGAGGATGCTATGAGTGTGTGTGCACACATGTGGTGTGTATGTGTGTGTGTGTGTGTGTGTGTAGGGGGGGAGGAAGGAAAGAACTCTGCTTAACACAATTACAGGTTTATTTTTCAAAGAAGGTCAGCAAGGTGCAGCCTTTTTTTCCCCTCAGAGCTTGTGACAGCCCTCTATGCTTCTACTGTGACAGCCATTTTACTTCATATTGACATGGTACTGTGCTTTCCAGAGACTACCCCACCCAGGGATCCATCCCATAATCAGTCACCAAACTATTGCAGAGGACACCAAGAGTTTGAAATAGACACTTTTGCATAGGACAGCAAGAGTTTGCTGAAGGGACCCTGATATAACTGTCTCCTATGAGGCTATGCCAGTGCCTGGCAAATACAAAAGTGGATGCTCACAGTCATTTATATGATGGAACACAGGGCCCCGAATGGAGAAGCTAGAGCAAGTACCCCAGGAGCTGAAGGGGTCTGCAACCCTAAAAGAGGAACAACAATATGAACTAACCAGAACCCCCAGAGCTCGTGTCTCTAGATGCATATGTAGCAGAAGATGGCCTAGTCGGCCATCATTGGGAAGAGAGGCCCCTTGGTATTGCAAACTTTATATGCCTCAATACAGGGGAACACCAGGGCAAAGATGTGGGAGTGGGTGGGTAGGGGAGCAGGGCAGAGGGAGGGTAGAGGGATCTTTCAGGATAGCATTTGAAATGTAAATTAGGAAAATATCTAATAAAGAAATTGGAAAAAAAAAGCAATAGAAGAAAGGAACTGAATACAAATATCAGGAGATTCTCAGTGTTAAAGGATAACTTGTGATTGCCATACATTATGAAAAGAAGAAAATTCTTGCGCTTTTCTTGAGTTCCTATTATCTGCAGATACTGTGCTAGTCATTAGTCACAATAAATCAGTAGTGACCCATCAGGCGCACCAAAGGACAACAGGGAGGGTCCCAGACACAGTTAATATGACCTCTATTCAGTGGAGTGCTTGAAACAAGACAATAATGTAAAGAAAGGGCTCTTTCATTAATCAAAATTACAAAGAAAACTTTCATATTGTGTGTGTGCGTGATATGCACACATGTATGTGCCTGCATGTGTTGAAGGAATCTTAACTTAAGACTTGTTCTGTAGTCTGCAAATATATCTTATGGGTTGACACATAAGAAAAAAAATGTTAGCATGCCAGCACTTAGTAAGTAAGAGTCAGGTCATGAAACCCCCTGCACTTTATATAAAATTCTTTGAACCTTATCTTAAGGCAAAAGCTCCCATGTTCCTAAACTTCATTTCAAGTTCTTATTACTAGTGAACTTTCGTGCATTTGCTCTAAGCCAAAGAAAGACTAATAAGTATGTTTATTAAGTAGCTAGAACAAAGCAACTTAATGAAGTATTTATGTCCTGACGTGCTTATTGGCCACTTGAAGCTAATGCATGCAAAAACAAATGAGAAGCACTAATTTCATCCACTGTTCAAATTCGCACAGCCTCCCACTACTCCTTCTCCCACTTTGGCCTCAGATGCTATGTTCCTCATTTCACGTTCGCTCTTCATTTTGTGCAGCATTTTTAAAATTCTCCAATTGCCCAAAGTAAAGCTTCAAAAACATATCCCATTTTCAAAAGCAAAGTCACATGAGTCCTTCCTGATGTTGGAAGCATGAACAACTGCAAAGTATTTATTTCCATGTGGCTCGCTAAAGGTTAAGTGTCACTCATTTCCTTGAAACAGGTGGCATGACCTGCTGTTCCCTGGGTCCATCTCAGTACAAGGTTTTTCAACTGTATCCTGAGAATAATGGATAACCATTCAGAGGATGTTGAGTAATGTTATACAGACTACCTTGGTTTTAGTTCATTCCTGTTAAATTGGAGAGACTAGACTGATCAGAGTTAAGTCAGGAGAAGTTATAAATTTCTGCTGTTTGCTCTAAAAAGAAAATACTTGGAATTAACTAGACGGAATGGAGATTTGAGATATTTTTGAAATACAATATTTTGAATTGTTATAACTTCATAAGGAGTTTCCAAGATGGTAAAGAGGTCTAATCAACCCACCCATATTTCCTCATTGCTTGTAACTTATATAAATAAAATATCACATCAAGCCAAAAGATTGTATAAATTATGTTGGTAAAGTTCTATGTCATCTTATCCTTTGTGTAGACATATAACTATGACCAAAATCAATAGTTATCACAGATTTTTCACCACAAAGATGCCTTGTGTAACTCTGTAAATCAGACCTCCCTGTTTCATCAACTCCACCTCTGAACTCTGCCATAATTGTGTCATTTTTGTGTGTATTATTTAATCACAAGTTTCAGTGGTTGCTGAGTGCAGGAATATGGAGGCTTTGAGCAAAACTTAACCCATAAGGGGAAAGTCAAAGCTCTGCTTTCACAATGAATCATTAGTTCTCTGATGACTATGAAACAGGTGAATATTCTTCACATGTTGAACTGAGTAGGTTGTTGTTGGTTTTCATGAAGATGGAGAGCACAGGAATTCATTTTGAGGGTGTATATATTTAAGCATGATGAGTCATCTTTGAAAATATGTGAATGTATATTATTTGAATTATCCATATAGTAACATAGAAGATATGGTCTGAACTTTTAAAAAATCTCATAATATCCATAGTCATCAAGCCACCAGTGATAACTCCTTGGTATGTGTACATTTAGGAAAAGCCTGTTTAATATGAACAAAGGAAAAGATTGAAAGTTAAATAGCTGGCTAAATATATGGAAGAAAAACCATAGTTGTTTTGTATTATAGAGATTTAAAAAACGGGGAGGGGGGCATTTGGAGGAGGTGGCCTGAGCAACCAATGATCAAGAGTTCTGATATATCGCACAAAGTTAGAACTGAAGACAAACATACAGATTTAAAAATCTTCATTTTGGTAAGAGTTCAATCGAATGTTAGGGACAGATGCTAGATTGCAGTGGGCTGAGAAGAAGAAAGAGGGGGAGGTTTGACTTTATACTTTAAGGAAGTGCAGCCAGGAATGGAGTAGAGATGTGAAATGGAGACACTTTACTTGGTTCTGGAGGTTTTGGAGAAGGATTGGGCATTTAAAGAAGATACTGAGTCTGTGGTTTAGGGAGGAATTAGTCTCAAAAAAGAAATTCTGCATATGCAAGAAGAATACAGGTAGCAGTCAGAGGAGGGATGTCTTCAGTTAAAAGAGGCAGAAGGGGGCAAGAGAGACTGGGTATAGATAAAAAAAA